>VUQK01034183.1:0-11039 GCA_015106715.1 Bujurquina vittata
GAGGATGATAAGATGGGGCTGCTGTGGTGGCCCCACTCTAATCCTCCTTACTGTCAGCTCCCTAATTTTAATGGCACCTTAGACACTTAGGGTTTTGAGGGGCAGGCAGGTTGAGCAATGGATTCTCAAGGCTCAACCGTCCCCTCAATTTTAACCGCATCGTATACACCTCATACACTCATATATGGGGGGTGGGAGTGGAGGGGACCATTCCACACCCTAATTTCCTACCCCCGGGGTGGGGATCAGGCAGCGCTCTGGGTGCTAGGCGGGCAGCTTCTTGGGGTCGCGGCTGGCCCTGGGGGGGTGTCCACCTGTCCCTAATCCAGAGGGTAGGCAGAGTTGGATGACTGTGTATTTGTCACTGTCTTCGTGGGTGTATATATCAGAACATATATATGGGCACAGATTTATATAATTATGTATGCATGAGTGGGTATTAGGGTATGTGTGTGTGGCTGGACCTGAGTCTGGGCATTCTTGTGCCTTGCCTCCCTGCCGCTTCCTGGTGGCCGCTCCTGCGTTCCCCTTTCTCCCACCTTTTTCTTCTTTTCCTTTCCTCTTTCAGCCTGTCAATTCAAGAATAAACAAAATATGTATATATACACAAAATCACAATAAAAGAATAAACATCAACAAGATAAGCCTACAGAGAATCTATAGAGCTCATCTTGGGAGAATAAATATGTTTGGCACAAAAGTGCATTCAGATTGCTATTTTGCTTGCACCAACTGCCAGACATGACAGGCTGTAAAAAAAAAACAAAAAAAAAAAACAAAGTAAAAATTAAATTTAAAAAATTAACTAATTAGAATAACCCCTCCACAAATTGACACCTTATCGAGTTGGGGGGGTTTGTGTGTCCCAGTGGTCCCACGGGCTATGTTGTCCAGGGGCTTTTGCCCTCTGGTAGGGTCTCCCAAGGCAAATTGATCCTGAGTAAGGGTCCAGACAAAGAGCAATTTCAATGACCCCATGACAGAAAAATCAAGGGTACAGTTTACCCTGCCCGAGATAAGGTTACTGGGGCCCCATCCTGGAGCCAGGCCTGATGAAGGTGCTCAAGGGAGCATGCCTTGTGGCCAGGCCTTAGATCATGGGGCCTGGATGGGCACTACCTAAAGAGGAAACATGGCCTGCCTTACTGTACACCCACCACCTGCAGGAGGCACTGTGTGGGTCAGGTGCAGTGTGTGTTGGGAGGTGGCCAAGGGCAGAGGCCATGGGGGGCCCATCTTCACTGTGCCTTCAGGCTGGAGAATAGGTCCTGACTGTTGTTTGTACAGTACTTAGGTGCCGAATGACAGTTCCCAGTACCCAGCCTTCTTGGAGTCACTGGGTGGGATCCTTGAGGGGGCTCCACTCAGTTGTTCTACTGGGAGACTTCAACACTCACGTCAGCAACAACAGTGAGACCTAGAGGTGTCATGGTGATGGGTTTTGCCCAGTGTTTTGAGTCATTGTTGTTTTTGCTGTTGCTGTTGTGGAGTTTTCCTCAGTGTGTTTGGTTCCCCGTGTCCAGTCTGTGTTTCTGTTTCCCTGTTCTTAGACTTCCAGTTTTATTTTTGCCAGCCTTTGTCCTGTGTGCATTGTTTCTGGTTTTGTTTCCTCCGTCTTGTTAATGTGATTCTGTTCAGCTGTGCTCCCTGATGTGTCCACTCTCCCTGATTACCTGGTGTGAATATATTGTCTGCATTTCCCTTTTTTCCTTGTCGCGTCCTTGTTGTTGTCTGGTCATTTGGCTAGACAACAACCTAGTGAGTTTGTAATTTGTTCTTCTGGCCCCGTCCAGCAAGGTTCCTGGTTTCCAGCCATAACGCTGAGGTCTTTGAGTTCACGTCTTTGGAGTCTGCATTTTGGGGTCCTAAGCACGTTTCATGGCAAGAGGGCCTGATCTGAACATGAGGGGTGTTCCGTTATTGGACTTATGTGCAAATTAGTTTGTCCACAATGAACACCATGTTCAAACATGTGGATGTCCTTAAGTGCATGTTGTTATGGGCCAATTTGTCTCAGTATAGTCCCACTAAAATAACTCTGTGTCCTGCAAACACTTTGACCTAAAATCGCTGCCTTTTCCTGACATGTAGCCTTGGTTGAAAAATAGTTCCAAAAACTGTGCCAGCTTCGAAGCCGTAACCTCCCCCTCATTTCTTAGACGTGTTTCTCAAACAGCATTTCAATGTTAAAGTTGGACTTTTTACAAAGAAAAGTTTGAGAACAAGATAAATAAAAGAAAAAATGAAAAGGATTCATACCAGTGGATGGTCATATTTAACAGGACCTTCACAAAAACATCCTGCAGACCTCTGTTACACAGGCCTAGAGACCAACTGGCAACCTCCTGACAACCACCAGTTGCTAGGGAAAACCATGCATTCCCCAATTGTTTGGCAAGTGTTTGCAGGAGTTTATTAGCTGTTGCTAAGTAAAATTGGCCAGAAAGAGGGTGCTGCACCAAAAACCTCCTTGCAATTGCTTTGAATGCTAGCAGATTGCCACAATTGCATATAATTTGCATGGGAGATACTGATTTGTCTGCAAACACTTGCTAACTTTTTCAGTTTTGCTACTTCTTTCTGTGAATGTTATGGCCCCTAGACTCCTTAGGGGAATGTAACAGTGAGCAGTTGGCAAGTGTTCACAGACAAGTTGGAATCCTTCATGTAAAATTACAGGTGAATGTGGCAATCAGCCAGCGACCAAAGCAATCACAAGTAGTTGCGAAATGCAGGTTGTTTCCTAGCAACTGATGGATATATGGCAGTTGTCAATTTGTCCCTACATCTGTGTGACTGGACCTAAAAATAGTACAACTGAATGTCAAGCAGATGTCTGATTATTTCAGCTTCTCAAATTATAGTCATGCACTGAGACTGCTACCCGTGACATCCTGCTAGAAAGCCTTGATATGTACTGTAGGCATCTCAGTAGCTTTGCAACTGATACACCCAGCAAGTACTTCAAGGTTGACTAATGGTATGTTCTCAACATCTAGTCATGGCTGAAAATTGTTTCAAAAAAAAGAAAAAAGTTTTGGTCATGTCTCGACGTCAGCGTGATGTACTTCTGGAAAATCATCTGGATGTCCTTGATAGACTTTCTGGTAAGAAAGAAACGTGTGTTCCAAAGGAGTGAATCAGAAGATGTCACTTTGGGGCTCATTTCTTATGCTACTGATTTCACACTGAATCACAAGCATTACAAGATTTATGATGCTGACATTGGGGGGGCGTGGGAGGGAGTCGGACGATAGTTGTAATAGTCCCAAATGTTAAGTTCAAAATGTAAACACAAGACTGAATTTGAATGTAAATAGCTTAAAGGTTTTGTTTCCCTTTCCTGTTTGAAAATTTGAATAGATGTGGGTAAAAGAGGGTTGACATATTGCAGATGATCCCTCGAAAGGATAGCAACAACAGAAGGCAGAAGTCCACCATCAAAGCAGATTACTTATACTTCAGTAAAGTCGGAAAGATATCATTCAAACTGCCACTACTGAAGTCCTGTACCATTTTTGTTATTTTTATTTAATTGACAGCATGGCGTGTTGTATTTTAACATTATTTCACATTAAATATTTAAGCTTTTACACCCAGTTTTGCATTATGTCTACATCCCCAGTGCCTGCAAGAAAACAGGATGAAACATGAAACTGAGTACTGTGCAAATAATTAATTTTATTTCAAATAAAAAAACGTATTTTTGCAAATGCCAAACATAAACTTAAGTTAAAATACATAATTTTTCTATGGATGGGTAACCAACTTTGACAAGGGGGCAGTTTAAGACTGATTTTTGGGGGACTATTTTATGCCTTCCTACAGAAAATATGGGTAAAGTGAGTAGAGGAAAAACGTGCATCAAATCTGCAACTCAGGGCATTTGTGCCCACGTGATATGTGCCCTTGCCACTCTATTAATGGGTCGCCCAGTTTTCTCTCTAACCCCCTCCCCTAAGGCTTCACACAAAGTAATTCATTGTACAAAGCTCACGTTAATGCAAGCTAACTTATATGTTCAGGTTGACATCCTAAAAGAATGCAATAAAGCCTCCACTTTCCATACTAAGAGAATTAGCTGAATTCCTCAAGGTTCAGATTCTGGACAAAGGTTGGACTGAGGTTTCCTGGTGAACTTAAGGCCGCCTCTCTGTTTCTCCATTCATCCCCTCTTTGTCCCATCACTTTAAGCAAACACATCAGCATTTAAATCATGTGATTTCAGAGCCTTTCTGTCTGCAATACGATGAGGAATAACTTTTAAAATGTCGCCGGCTACAGGCAACCTCTTGCTTCAAAACACAAAGTTGCCAGAGTGATTTACAGCATTCTCACTTTTCCTGAGGGTGACAGCGGAGACAGAGAGGAAGAGTGATTTGGGCTTTTGTGAGGTCTTCTCATAAAAGGTTGAGCGATGAGACCCTGACTGCTCTCATAACATTCCTTTGGTGTTTGGGTAACAAAGCCACACAGAAAATGATACGCCATTTGCACTGTCACCAAATGCCGCCACCATCCCTGCTCATCTACAGTGGATTTTCATGGGAAATTCACAGGACTTTACAGCTTTAAGCTGAGATGTACACAGAAAACAACAAGACTAATTCAATCATCTCAATTTGCTGCATTCTCGTGTGCATTCTGTAACTTTATAGCTCAACAGTGTTGAGGAAATTGTGACAGTGCCAGTTCTTCTTTGATATGAGAGAGTGCCACAGACATGAAAAACAGACAGACGATAGACAGATGGGCAGTCTGAGTGTAAGAGACCTTTTCTTTATGTATCTGTGCAGCCTGAACCCATTTCTCCTCTTCAAACAGACATAGGAGGCCAGCGCACACAGTTATGTTAATATGAAATGCTGCAGTGCCAGTAATGTGGCATGGTGTGCTGCTCCCTACTCCCTCATGCCGGTGCATTCAACATAGCGCTGCTGGACCGCCGCCTGGGAAACAGATGGCAGGGAATAACACTGTCACCCACCCTGAACACTGACATCCTGGGCCAGGCCTTGGCCATGCACTTTGCTATCTGTGTGTCTCTATAGCTTTTGAGCAGCCCCCCCAATACCTCACACACCCATCATCACATTAGGAAATATACATGAGTGAAAATGACTGGACAGCTGAGCCTCATTAGCCAAACATAAGCCTCTATTTTATGACTCTGTTTGCACAGTGCTCTTTAAGGGGTACAGGTGTGTCTGCTGGTTGGGTGTTGTTTTGGATTTAGGACAATGGGACTAATAAGCAATAAGCCTTCCACCGTGTGAGCTTCTCAAGAGCTGGAAGAGGAAGTCCGGGGTCTTACTCTCTGTCTGGATTTAAAACAATTAGATAAATAACTAGTTAAGAGGGATCAATAGGTCCCAGGATCAAGGCTAACAAGAAATGCTAAAATACTTTAGATTAGAAAAAAGATTACAAAGGGAACTTGAAGTTCTAACACTGATTTAAAATGAAATAAGCCTCCTTGCATTTGTTGATGAAGTAACAGCTCACAGGATGCAGGATGAGCAGACTAGAGACTTATTTGTCCCTGCAGCAATTAGATTTTTTAAATGATTTGTTGTGTTTTTATGTATATTGTCCTGTTATACATATTTGTTTTATGATTTACTACTGGCTGTGGAACAAATTTCCCTAATGTATTGTATTATATATTGTATTATCATCTGTTTCTCAGCTCTAGGAAGAACTTTAAGTGTCTTTCAGCTCACTGTTTTGGTTTTACCGTCCACAAATTTAGCTATTTTTGTTCACAGTAGGCAGCTGATTTTCAAAAAAAAAAAATTTTAAATTACCTAGCAGCCACAAAACATCATTCAAACAGCCAGAAACACAGGCATAATTGTTGCTTAGACATTTACAATATAAATTTTATAAAGTCTTAACATGTAAGCATTGTGTTTGCACATTGTATTGGGTATTCATAACTTTCCAGAAAAACTAGAATAAAATTCATTCATTTATTTATTCATTCATTGGTACAGTCTACTCTAAGATTATAAAATGCAAGAAAACCAGAATACTACAATTATTGCATGTTAATTAAGCTCTTATATTACAAAACATATTATAAACAACTTAAATTTCAATTGTAATCACAAGCTAGCTTTCTTTAAAGCGTTTTTGATGTAATTTTTTGTGGTATAAAATTGTGTGCCTTGTTTTCACAATGACAATGAGTTGAATCTAATCTATAATGATTGTTATGCAGTATTACAACACTCTCTAATGAGCTTACAGACTGAGTGTTAAAATGACACTAGACATACCAAAGTCTCACACCAAACAACCAACAAGGAGACACAACACAGATTTTAGCTGGAGCCATAAGGACAGTTTCTCTGTCGGACTTTCTTCAGAACATGTTTGGGAAACCATCTTTCCTGAATGTTGCTTTGTCTTGTTCAAAGACAGCAAAAACAGCAGGGATCCTTTTTAATATCATACCACTAACCCTCTCCTCGCCCCCCCACCAGCATTTCTAATCAGATTGGCAGGAAGTGATTTGATCTTGGTGAAAAGCAGAGCAAATGAAATGCTGCCCCGGCTATTTGACCTTGTGTGTTTCTGGTGGCTTTGACCGTAGGAGATGGTGACAGCAGGTGTTTATTTTTTCTCTCTTAGCCCTGTTAATGCCCCGTGGAAGCAGACTCGTCTGCCTCCTGCCATGTGATTTCTGTCCGAGGCCACAGAGTCAACAGGTAAACATGGACCATTTTGAAGAACAAAGTGACCAGGTGTTGTCTTCCAGGTGTGTGAAATGTCATCTGGCACAGCCCGAGCAGTGCTCTAATTCAAAGTCTGGTTCTGGCCAAGTATGCATCAAATAATCACAACTGTCTGAAATACTCTGGGAGATAACTGAGTAGACTTGGGCTAGCCAAGATTTTGTTCCAGGGTTACATAATTTTTGGTCCAAAGAGTGCTGTGTTTTTTTCTTCCAGTTTAGATAACTTCTGGGTTTATTTAAAAATCAGTCCAATTCTCAGAGCTTATCTCCCTTGACCTTTGTGATGCAAATTATTCTGCATCCCAATTCCAATCATCAAATTAACTTATAAACTGGTAGACATGGCTCTCAGAAATACAAAAATCAAGGCCCAAGTTCTTAACTCGTTTCAACCAAATGACAAAAACTGACATCAGAAACCCCAAAAACCTCAGCAGACAAAACACAGAGTTACCACTGATGGTAAGTAAAAAAGGAATGTGAAATGTGGTTGTGTGTGTCTGTGTGAGTTAGCTAAACTGACCCTTTACCGTAAAAAAAAAAGCCAAAAGTTTTCTGATTAATGAAAAGATACTGCACATGGGCACTCTGACTCACATGAAGTGAAGGAATTTCCAAAGCGTCACTTCTGGTGAAAATCAGACAAAACAGACTCCTAACTGTCAAAAGTCAATTTCTTTTTAAAATTTCACTCTGTACCCTATCACCACACACACACACACACATGCACACACACACACCAGTTCACACAGAGAAAGAGTTCAGCCTCTGCTAGCTTTTTCCTCACCTTGAAAATAAGATTAAAATGTTATCGGTTGTGCCACCTGCACAGTGCTGCTCTGACTTCACAGATACAACACATCAAGCCTAATCCTGGGTGTACGATACGTAACACACACAGGCCTGGGCACACAGATCAGCTAAAACAGTGCTTACAGACACTTGTTACCACAGACTGTTAATCTAATGGAGGAGTTTTCTTTAAGAACACCTCTCTGTTCCATTATGACATTAGAAGCAAGAGGACATGAAACCATAAACAAAATAAAACAATCCTCATATCCACAATAATATAGGTGAAAGGATGACACCAAGTGTTCAATTAGGATACTACATTACTGTTTAAAAACGAAAAAATCTGGGTATTTTTCAAGCTTTTATAAAAATTAAATAGCTGGTCACTCAAGACACATTGTTCTTCAAAAGGAGCATTTTTCAACGCACTGGTGAAGAAATCTTTGCATCTTTAAGTAAATACAAGCAAATCATCAATCGCTGCAAAAACAAAAAGGATTCATCTACATTAAAACTGTTGTTACGAGGACTGAGTTCTTAGGTCATGTGACCTGGGCGTATATTTATTAAAATTCATAGCAGAACACCAAGCCACGTTTTTAAGAATAAAACATTTATCAAGCTATTTAGAAGGCAGTAAACTTATATTTTAAAAAAAGAAGTGTGAAAATTATTCAAATGTTTTTCTCTTCTAGGTAATAAGATCTATCCTCACTTCATCTAATGTTGCGACCATTAGCTACTGCACCTACTCTTAACCGACTTAAGTGGTCTCTGGATCTCTGTTTAAAATTTTACTATTTTGCAAGGGAAAATGTGTTTTCTTCTTTTTAGAACTATGTTTGCCAGTTTGAATAAATGTTGGGTTTGATAAATATAGGCTCCACCCCATGGGTGACACCTGTGCTCACAGGTAAACTGCAGTTGATACATGATACTATGCATATTCACAGTCATGTACTGATCCAACATATTTGAACCATCTCTGTGGATGGCAAATGTCACAACACATTCTTGCTTTTCATCCTTTAATAACACTAAAACACCTTTACATGTTATTAACCTTTCTGGAATGCACAGAATAATTTGGGACGATCACTTTAAAAAACAAATATGCAAAAAAGAAGTCTTGCAAAGCTGCACACAAACTGTATCGCAACACAACATAACTCTGTAGCATCTTAATTTTAAAGAAATACATATATTTAAGTTGTCTTTTCTTGAAGATGTATGTTGGGTGTCTATCAACACACATCCAGGTGGATCCTCTGGTGGCGTTTGAGGTTACATTTCTGGGTGAAGCGCTTGCCACAGGCCAAGCAGCAGTATGGTCTCTCTCCGGTGTGGACGCGTCGATGAGCTTTAAGGTTGCTCAGCTTAGTGAAACTACGGCCACAGAGCGAACAGCAGAAAGGCCGCTCACCTGTGTGAGTCTGCAGGTGGGCCTTCAGGTTACTGGGGTGGGGGAAGCACTTCCCACACTGCCCACAGCGCAACAGGTGCCTTGTAGCAGCGTGAGACTGAGAATCTGGATGGGAGGCAGGGTTGATGTGATGAGAGTTAGAAGGATGGTGCTGGGACCCGTTGCTGACCCAGGAGTCTCCAGCTCGGTTAAGGGTTGAAGTCTGTTTGTCACCCAGGTGAACTCGCTGGGCCGAGGATGCAGGAGGAGGTGCTTTGGATGTGGAGGGAATTCTGTGAAGGTTACTTAAGTTTATAACCTGAGAGTGAGCGACAGACACAGCAGCGGTACTGTTCGAGAGAATATGAGAGGGCTTTTTCATTGGTCGGTGGAGATGATGTATAGCAGTTTGCAATCTCAGACCTGCACCAGCTTTGGAATGCAGCTTCATAACCTCTTGCACAGCAGCTTTTTGAGAAATGTGGTTTGGCCTGTGTGCTTCTGAACTCAACCTGTGCTGTTTTACTGCACATGAAAAAGATGACATACCTGAGTTAATTTTTTTTTCTATATTCTTGCTTCCCTCACACCCATCAGAATCAAGAATGACTTCCTTCTTGATAGTCAGGCCTAAAATATCACTGTGTTTTAGTCTTGCCTTAGGGGACCCTGAGGATGAAATCTTATCTCTGCCTGGGGTAGCCTGAATGTCTGCTCTGACAGAGTCGGACAGCTCATGTTCTGCTGTAGTTTTGACTGGTTCATGATCCTTTTCAGCTCCAAGTTTGTGATTCTGCAACAATTCAGCTGCTGCGACAGTCAGACCTGCCCAACTAGCATCTATGTCCAAAGATGAAGTATGTGGCTGATCTGTAGACAGGGGCGTTTCCTCCCCGTCTTCACGAAATCCATACCCTGCAGTTATTTGCGGGTCTTTCTTCACAAGATTTCTTAATAATTCCTCACTGTTTTCTTCAGTCTGTTTTGGTTGTACCTCAATTGTCCCACTTTCGTCTGATGCAGGTCCATCTACAAGATAAATTGAATTATTTTATTAAACAAAAGAAAAATCAGGGCGTATGTGGTGATATGGTCAAAAGGCCTTTTGGAATTCAAGAATGTATAAACTTGCGCAACATCGCCAGAGCTAAAACTGACAAATTTGAATGTTTCTTTCTGGGTCTGAATTAATTTAAGATGCACTGAGGTGGACTGACCAAACACAAATTCTAAAATTCTTTTTGGAGATCATGGTCACTGAATCATCCAAGCTGCAAAGAAGAGAGACCAGCGATTTAAATGCCATCTGACATTTGCATTGTTTTGCTCGCTTTTCTAAATGTAAAAAGTTCGGTTTCAGTTTCTTTTATTGTATTTATTGAGCCATACTTACTGTATTATATTCCGCTTTTTGCATGACATTGCATTGCATTTTATTTAGATTTTTACTTTATTGACCTATTTTATTTAATCATATTACATGCTATTTTATTGATGTATAATACTTTAAGCTATTTTTTATAGGTTGTGTTTAATGTTTTGCCTGCTGTAACACAGGAATTTCCCAACTTTTCAGATAAATACAGTACATTTCATCTTAACATGCAAATCAGTGAAGACACCATTAATGATGAACAGCGCATACTACTCCAAATGACATCTTTACATAGAAGCTCTCTTTTACATAGCGAGCTTCTGTTTCTCAGAGTTGTGACACTAATCATTTAGACCAGGGGTCGCCAATTAATTGGGCCACACCAATAAGCTTATAAAGAGATAAAATTAATATTGAGCAGAATTGAGCTCAGCTTAGCAAGTCAAGCTCCCGTCAACGATGAGTATAAAAAAGCAACGGTAAAGCAATGTGTCATAAATAACACCTGCTCGAGGAGGAAGGGAGCTACATCATGGCACACAGTAGAGTAGAAAAGACAAGACAAGCACTTTACTTGAGCTAATGACAAATAATGTACAGTGATTAAAATAATTATTTGATCCCTGCTGAATTTTTAAGTTTGCTCACAAAGAAATGAAGTCTCTAATTTTTTTATTTAAAAAAAAAAACACATTACATTAAAATTAAAAATTAATTTAAAAATA
>VUQK01034184.1:0-13622 GCA_015106715.1 Bujurquina vittata
TCTTTAAATAGAGGAGGTGGATTACGCCACCAACTTTCCCCCCACTTACAGTGCTGTACTGAGCTCCCTTCCCAGACGTCTCAACCCCCATTCACACCTTTGTTCCAGCGACTCCAACAGGCCACATGGAACAATGGAGCGTAGTCCTTTGATGGTTTCAACTGAAACCACTGATGGAAATGACCCACGCCCCCTTTCACACCTTGGCACATGTGTTTAATCACATGAACAATAGAGGGTCACAAACACCTCCAGGGGACTATGCCCACAGGGGTTTAAATACCTGGGTCTCTCCACCATTTGTCTGAGAACCGAAGAAGCCTTTCGGATGAGAGGCGAAACGTCTTCAACTAACAAAAAGAAGTCCAGTTGCCTTTTTTCAAGCTCCAGAGACTATGATGACCTGGATGACTGAGAATCTACACAGACTTAATTAGGGTGCATTTACTCAAACATGTTGCACTTTTTTGTTTATCAAATGGCCAGAAATCAGAAAATGCTTAATTTGTCTAATAAGGTAATGCAGATTAATTACCTTTACATGGTTACGTGTGTGTCAAGTACCAAAAGGTGCATTTTAAGCCAGGAAAAACCCACCTACATGCCTTTATAATATGAGCTGTTTTAGTCCGCTATTTTAGATTAATTTAACCCCTCTGCGTCTCTTTAATATTGAAATACATTATTGGATTAATTTTTTGTATTTCCTTTCCTCTTTATATTAGTGTCAGCTCAGTGTTATTTAACTAAATATTAGTAACATATCTCCAGCAAGTATTTCATGTATTCATTATCTTGAAAAACATGTTATCACATTAGTGAACAGGACTCGAGCAGCATGAACCTCCGGGCTGGGTCGCCAGGTTCAGTTGACCTTTTTCCTCTTTGTCAGGTCATGACCTGGGTCAGCACTCCCTGCGTGACACCGTGGTGGAGTTTGTTTCCTTAGTAACATATTTTTCAGTGCAGCGATGGTCCTGTTGTGTGTCTCAGTCGTTTTTTCCAGCTGGTGGAGGTTTTTTTGTTGTTGGAGGAGGCGTTCTCTCAGGTTTCACCCTGTTTGGTTAATAAAGAAGATGATTGAGCCTTTTTGTCTGCTGAGTGCTGACACCAGTGTCCAAATACACCCAGAGAGCAGTAGTCATACCATCACCTGCATCAGGTGACTCAGGTATTTTTATGGTCCCATGGTTACGTGCACTGCAGCAGGTACACGTCATGGCCAAAAGTATTCGGATTAGAGCTGAATCACCTTTTTTATATAGCACATTTAAAACCAGTAGACCCAAGATGAATTAGCTGGGTTAACAGTTCAGGTATACAAAAATACAAAGACGGGACCATCATAGAAACACAATAAACATGAAAAACAGAGAATGAAACAATAACAAACAAACCAGGATAAGCTGGGACCTTTCTGAAGAATTTTTAATTTCAAATTCACTTACTGCTGTTATCAGAATGAAACTTCACGGGGCTAGCAGGGCCCATTGGAGGCTATCTGGGGATAGCAAGATGTTTTAGGAGCTGAAAGGTGGTAGCTGGGGCTAGACAACCGCTAACTGTGGCTATATTTAGGGAACATCTGGCTGAGTTTTATTTTGAATGCAGAAGATCAACAGAGGGTGTGTCACCTGCTATGTCTCTGTGGAAAATAGACAGAAACAGGTGTTGAAAGGTCTTTTGGTTTTTAATATATTGTGGGGATTTTATTTTGCAATGGTAAACAAGAGCCTGGTCGCTAAGGCAGCTTCTCCAATTCAGAGTGGGAGGGGCCGATCTCGTCTGTCTGTATCAGGCGCCCACCGGGCGAAACAGATGCAAACGAGGAACGGTCATCGTGTGAAAAGTTGTACAGAAATGAGCGTCACAGTGAGCGTCTGTAACTTCCACTGCTGTGTATCTTATCTAATCTAATCTAATCTATGGAGAAATGGTTGCAGGTTGCAGAAACTGTGCTTTTTCAAAGACCTTTTATAATGAGAGTTTATGGGAATTATTCTCAGTTCACTCTGAGAGGATTTATGTTAAAACCTGTGATAACAAGAGTAACCCGGGGTGAAACACAATGAAAACGCCCACAGGTAGCTGTTCATGTAGAAATTGTGCAAATAGAGGGAAAGGTGTCGGCATGAAACAGTTTTATAGCTTTTTTTTTTTTAAGTTAAGAGTGAATGATGCCATCCTGACTTTAAGAAGAAGAAGAAATCCCTTTTATTATTCCCACAATGGGGAAATTCAGTATAGCAGCAGCAAAAGTATAATACAGAGCACAAACAACTAAACCATAATAAGAATAAAAATAGAAAGTAAAACGATAAAAAAATCTGTACATGTACATAATGGAGGACAATATATTATATGACAGAAGTTAGAAAAAGGATTATTTTATTACACCCATTTATTGCACTAAATAAATAACGAACCTATTAAAAATGACCTTAACCAGAGAATTCAGGATAAAACAACAAAAATATTGAAGTGTAAACTGCATCAGTAAAAGATAAATCCACAAAGCAGCCATCTCATCATCCAATCAGAAGACCACTGAGATTATTCTAATGAGCATTTGCATATGCAGGATTGCCAACATCTGAAGATGACACCCAGTTACAGTTTAATGTTCGATCCTGCTGTGTCAACATTTGCATTGTCGCATGAGCCTCGATCAGGTGATGATTAGGAAAGTTCAGGGCTGTAGTGCATATCTGGAAACGCCTCAGAGCTGCAAAGAATTCATCTCGAAACCAAAAGTAGACCTGGGCAGTTTTTCTGGGTCAGTAACTTGCTTATGTTTGCCTGTATGCAAGTCGTAACAAAGAGACGTTGCATTTCTTTTTGAAAAATGGAAATTAACCTTACTTAAAATAAAAGATAACAAATGTCTTAACCTGCCAGGCTCATTTGTAGGACTAAGCTGATCATACTGAGGCCAGGAAACTGCAGTAAGTGATGTAACAGATAGTTTATCAGTGCCTTTAGCCAAGTTTGCCGGCATGCAGTCTGGTGTCAGAGTTCAAGGAGGCAGGCGGTCTAATCAGGGTGTGAAACCAAGAGGAGTGCTGCAAACACTGCAGCCTCTGCAAGCAAAGTCAGTGGGCAAAAAGTCAACTCATTCATTCATTTATCCGTATTCCTGATAAAAGTAAGTCCAGACTTGTTGGTGATTTTCTTTGATAGCTCCTAGCATTATTGGGCTAAAAATCTTGTGTTGATGCTAGAAGGATTTCTAGTTTGGAGAATTTCAGGAGTTTCTAAACTTGACCAACACGCCCCACGAGGGGACGCACACTGAGAATAGTCAGAGGAAGCCTCGACCATCCCTCTGATGGCAATGATAAGGGACAGCTGTCTCAGCTTTACCCTAAACAGATGCAAGACATTGGAGGGAGTACTTAGCCAGTGAATTGTTACAAAGGTGGTGTCTGGGTTAGTTTCCTTAGCCTCTGGCTGAGTTTGTCTTCTGCATCCAGTCAGCGCAAACAGGCCGGAAGTAGGCCAGTTGTTTTTAGTTTGCACAGTTAGGAGCTAAGAGGCCAGATGGTGTCATGTTGCAGCTTAATTGGCCAGTGGGGTCAGCTGTGCTTTGACCTTTGGTGTCTCTGCAAGTTCAGAGTTGCAGCTTGTAAGCCACTTAGTTACTGAACAGCAGGCTCTTTAATGAATCCAAAAAGGAGATTATTTGTTGAAGTATAGCATTTCATTTATGCTAGGGAACATAAAAAATAAAGACTAAATGTTTAATCCGTAGTTCGGGTTCAACATCAGCCAGAAAACTGAAAGATTAATGGCCGTCCCGGTACCAGCAGGTTTAAAGTGGACCTGTTCTGTTTCTCTTTGAACATCAGTGTGAGTACAAATAATCCCTGTGAGCTAAAAAAAAAAAGATTTGAATGTTTGGTTTGGGACATTTTTTTCTACTCTTGGCATCCCATAATGTCATAGAGGCTCAGTAGCCCCACCCACCTGCTATCTTTAGTTGACAAGCCAATCAGTGTGAAGTTTGCCTGAGAAGAGAATTAAAACAGTTTGTTACAGACGGAGGATGTAAGACAGAAAAAGATTTTGAGCTTCTCTGTGATAGTAGAGTCCAAGAATAAATCTTAGGTGTCCTTTAGGTTAGCGTCAGTTCTGACACATAACTCATTGTCATTTTACAAACCTCTGCATGGTTGACGTAACAGTGACAGTGGCTGCTACTTCAGAGCTAATAGCAGCTTTGGTGAATTCTAATTATCACCTTTCTTAAACCACTTTCACACACAAATGAACATTTAACAAATGTAGCTCCAGTTAGCTCCATAAATTTAAATATGACAACACAGAATGGATCATTATAGCTCAGTTAAGACCAAAGATGGAGGCAAAAAATCTGATTATATAAAACTACTGCATAAAAATCTGAATGTAATACAATAAAGGGGCTAAAGAAGTGGCGATATAGCTCAATAAATTCAATATACTCAATAAAATAAAATGGCTTGCTAAATATAGTTTAGGTCAGATAACTTTAAAGTGTCTCAGTATACGCATATTTTATAGTTTATTATTGTTCGCATTAATGTCTGCAGGAGGACAGGGTGCTTTAACCTAATAAAATTTCCTTTTATTTTCTGTCTTGCTGCAGATTCAGTTTTCAGGTTTATGTTCATTCTGCAGTAATTGTATCATAAATGCTTTGTAAGATTATGTGCGTCAAACCATTCAAAGCAACAAATTAAAAACCCAGCTGCATCTCCAAACCAAAAGCCTGCGCATGCCCTACATACGCTCTTATCACAGGGTTACAAAGTCATGAGAAGGGCGCGTCAGCTGGTGAATTCTTTCAGTTCTCAGATGTTAACAAAAGGAATTCTTGGAATGCTTTTGGGGCCGATCTGCTTTGAGGTCTGGTCCGCCTCCAGGCTGATTTAAGAAGATCCTGTTTGTCCCTTCAGTGGAAGTGTGTCTTCCTTAAATACCTGAAACCAGATTCAATCTAACCTTCATACCTCGTTCCAGAAATAGTTCAGTTTTGGCTATAAACCTCAGTGTTTCTGTGGGTCTGTGTTGTATAAACAGAAATTGAAGGTAACTGCTGCTAGTAATTATTAAATACAACTCTCATAAATGGCATTCAGAGCAGGAAATAAAGCAGGAAATTCTCACGAGGGCAAAGGAAAGCGAGCGATGATGTGGTTTATTGTTTTTGTGGGAAACAAACGCTTCAGTAAATAAAATGTTTGTGTTGTGTGCAGGATACAGACATCTCCCCGGCCCAGCGGGACGAGGCCGTGCGCTGGCTGACGGAGCTCCACGGCAGACTGCAGCTGTACCCGGAGACTCTGGTGTTAGCTGTCAGCATCCTGGACCGCTTCCTCGCTCCCATCAAGGTTCGTAAAAGAGCATCAGGTCTCCTGTGAGCCTGCTGTTAGCATGCGAGTGTTTGCAGAGAGCAGCTTAAACCTCAATTCAGAAATCATTGTAAAAAGTAAATATAGACCAAGGATGTAACAAAAGCCATAATAAATATACAGTGAGTACATTCTTTAACCCTCGGTTTTCAGTTCCATTAAGGTGCTTCACATCTTGCCATCACCATGATAACTTATGCTCCAGAGCAGGTTATGTTTGACATTAAAAGCTGCAAAAGCGTTGCCCAACTGACCTAAAAATGTTGTCCCCATGCTTGGAAGATCACTAGTGTGTTTACAGCCTGTCTAAAGTAGGGATTATCAAAGTTTTGATGAGCAGCGGACAGTTTAGGGAGTGACAGTTGAGGCCTGCAAAGGAAAAACAGAATAATTCCCAGACCAGTAATTTAGCACTCGTTTCCCTTCAAATTAAAACTTGTCTCACTGCTGCAGCCAACAAGTTTAAAAAGGCTTTTATTTTGAAGGCAAACATTCTCTGTTTCTGGTTTGCTTCTCATAGTTTCACTGCAGCTCGGCGAGTAGTTGGCTGGTATTCCATTCAAACCATGAGTGACTGCAGCAGTCTGCTGCTGATAAAAGCTGCAGTTTCACCTAAAAACAGCCTGTTGGGGAATACTAATGTAGCTCTTTTCCAGTCAGACAGCTTTAAAGCGCCCACACATTGATGCATTTTTGTCTTTATATTACACTGTGCTATCACACACACTCACTGCTGCTTTGGCTGCATATCCTAGTGTAGGTATCTGGCCTCGGGCTGCATTTGCTTTACAGTCATGTGACCAGAGTGGTATCACCTGTTGTTTAAAATAGAAGGGACGGGCCCGTGTCAATGATATCTTCCTGTTAAATGACATTTTTTTCTCTATTTATTTTCACTTTTGTTTCAAAGAAATCTTCAGTGTTAATTGTCAGTCTGTCCATTATCACGATACTGAATCTGATCTGAGACGTAGCAGATAAACATCAGACTGCCATCAGTCAAAGTCCTCTTATTCACAACAAAGTGAATATAAACCTTGATATTTGGACTGCCACTATTATGAAACACATAATTGCTCTGATGAACCTGAAAACATCTAGTTTTAAGTGTGGAAACAAAAATCTGCTGAAGTCTAACAGCACGAGAGAGACTAGAGGAAACGGACTCTAAATAGAAGTCCCCTGAACGAGACCTCAGCTTGTTAGGAGGGGGTTATCTCAGTTATCAGGAGCTTTTTTATTGTTCTATAAATTTCCTCCCTCATCGCCGGCTGACTGCGTTTGTACAGAAACAGGAAGTGTGAGCTCTGAATGTCGTGTCAGCATCCCTCCACATACACAGGAAGTTTCTCGCTGAGAAAGAAAATGTTTTCAGGTTCATGAGGAGCTGGACTCTGCTGCCATCTTTGTGAGACGTCTTACTTAGACCTTGGAGGTGTGATTATTTTGGCCCGTCCTCACTTGCTGATACTCTGAGATACTTTAGAGCCAGACTGTCTTATGCAGTAATCAGAGGGCCACACATGGAACATTATAGAAGCACAACAACTGAAGTTGTCAAATCAACTTTCTGCTCTGACGTTTTACAACTGAGCCAAAAAAGGTTGATGGGTTTTTGTGTGCGAACAGGCGGCCAATTTTCAACCTCGGATCTTCAAATTCACACCATAGATGCGCCTAGACAAGTTAAAAAAGTAAAAGTCAGAGGTCAAGTTTTCTGAAAATCTTGTTAGCACAATAACTCAATGAGGCCGTCGATGCTTTTACTAAAAACCTTGGACGGCTTAGTTCTTACCTCAATAGTGCAAATCATAGAACGTGACAGTATTCTCAATGGTTTTTATTTATTATGATTTTAGCATTTATGGCATCTGATTTTGATGTCATCAAAAGTGTGTCTGGTGGAACAGAGGTTCGCCTCACAGCAAGAAGGTCCTGGGTTCAAATCCACCATCTGGCCTGGGCCTCTCTGTGTGGAGTTCCATGTTCTCCCCGTGTCTGCATGGGTTTTCTGCGGATGTTGGCTTCCTTCCACAGCCCAAAGACATGCAGTTAGTGGGGTTAGGTTAATTGGTGATGAATGTGAGTGTGAATGGTTGTCTGTCTTTCTGCGTTAGCCCTGAGACAGGCTGACCTGTACAGCGTATACCCTGCCCTGTCGCCCTATGACAGCTGGGATCAGCTCCAGCACCGAGGGTCACGGGCAGTGAATATGGATGGATGGTGAATATACATGACTGATTAATTGATTGATTGGGTTATCTATTGTCAGGCCCGTCCAAAGTACCTGCGCTGCATCGCCATCGCCTGCTTCTTCCTGGCTGCCAAGACCTGTGAGGAGGATGAGGTAGATACACACACACACACTGAGATGACAGGAAGTGCAGCGGACAGTTAAACTAACTGTGTGTGTGTTTGTCAGTGTGTGCCCTTGTTGAAGGAGCTCGCTGCCTCCAGCAGCTGCGGCTGTTCTCCCTCGGAGATCCTGAGGATGGAGAGGATCATCCTGGACAAACTGAACTGGGACCTGCACACCGCCACAGCGCTGGACTTCCTGCACATTGTACATCTAATCACACAGACACACACACACAATTTGCTTTTAAGGGCATTCACAGTTAAAAGTGAGTTCTTTATGGCTCACTGAGCATAAAGTCAGCTGGTGACACCTGGTGGTGAAAACAACTCACTGCAGTTTTTTGTGATTTTACTTTAATACATTTAAATCATGTTTTTCTCTCTCTCTGCTTTTAAAACAAACCATTCAGCAGTTAATTTTAGAGTCTCTCTTTTCTTGACTCAGATCAGTAAATCTTTGCTCTCCTTCCTCTCCAGTTCCACGCAATGGTGCTGTCGTGTCGATCCGGGTTCGTGGACTCCTTGTTGGGACTGAACCGCTCTCAGCACCTCGCCCTGCTCACACAGCGACTCTACCACTGTCTGGCTGATCATATACTCATACAGGTACACACACACCTACACGGTCTCTTACTTTACAGATTTTAGATGTGATGTCTTCATACCACTCTGTAGCTTAAAGATTTTCAGTTTCACTCACTCTCCATTTAATTTTGTAAGCTTAACTTGAGCTTGGTTTCTTGAACTCATTTGTCCCTGCTGTGTTTCCACAGCTCAGAGGATCCATGCTGGCCTTGGCCCTCTTCACCCTGGAGCTGGAGACCTGCTGTCCCGACTGGCTAGCTCTCACCATCGAGTTGCTGAGGAAGGCGCAGGTAAGCGTCTGTCAGTCCTCGGAGCGCTCAGTTAAAGCTCAGTTTATGCTTCAGTGCGACCTTTTAGATCATCTTGGGATTTGATTTTGGCTTTTTAGGGTCTCTTTCTGAAACAAATGTCGTTAGAAAGTTGATACTGATCAGCAGCTGTGTTAGCATACTGGATTTGTCAGAGAGCAGCGAGGGAAATAAAAGCTGTTAAGCTTGTTCCTCTATTTGCTGTTTAGTAGTCATACCTCAAAAAAACAAACAAGCGAGCACTGACTAATATTTCCCTGCAGCAGCACGATAAAAAAAACCTGGAATCTGACTGGTTTTTGTTATTTTAAATAAAATGGCCGGTAATTCTAGACAAAGAAAGGTCTTTGGATGCAGCTGAACACCAGCTGAGGAGAAAGGACGATAAACGGGGTGAAACACAAAGGAGAAAATAAGAGCAGAAAAGCCAGCAGAGGGCGCTGCACATGCAGCGTGAGTGTAGCAGAAAGGGAAGGAACAACAAGGAGGGGAACTAACGTAACAGTCTTTACTTTCAGGAGAAGAGTTCCTCACTACTAAATATTCAGCTCAGTTCATTCTCACGTGTCACGACTGCTGAGCCTGTGTGAAAATAAGGCTCTAAACTCTGAACACTGACACATTTTACCTAAATAAAGCTGGAGCTGGCATGAAAATTAGGCTCTTATTCACCGTCTCTCTCTTTGCTTCTCAGATCGACAGCTCAGAGCTGATTCGCAGTCGAGAGCTGGTGGCTCGTAGTCTTTCCACACTGAGATCTTCCCTGCCTCCGAACACCATCTACATCTACCAACCCCTGCAGCCTGCACCACCCTGCTGCGCACTGGGTATGTTTGATTTCTACATCAGAGCCGGTTATCAGATTTTACCGGAGGACAACCTCAATGTAGATATTGTAGGCGCCACCTTGAACAAGAATAAAATAAAGATATCCAAGCCTTGCTACTGAGCAACCATTCTAAGTATATCTAGGATCACAGTTAAACGGGAATTAAACTGTTTTTGCCATTCATAAGTCAAAATTTCAGATTATTAACTCAAACTTTTGAGACAACTTGAGAAACTGTTGAAGTTTTTCCAAAATAAGGTTTTAAATCTTTCTTTTGGCCCCTGGAACTTAAATTTCCATCAACATCTTTGCTCTTGTAGTTTTGTCCCGTAGATTTAAAGTCTTTGAGCAGCACGTTCATGTTAGAAAGCTTCTGTAACTGTCAGCATTATTTAACCTTCTTTCTAGGGACCACCACTGAGTCTTCCGGGGACCATGCCCAGCCACAGTCAGCTGCTGCTGGTGTGGAGGAGGAGGATGAGGAGACCCAGCAGCCCTGGAGCGCCTCCTCCTTCACCTCCTTCTCTGCAGACAGCAGCATCCCAGCTCTGGTTTCTCCCCCCAGGCACCTCCGCCATCTTAATCACCTGCAGAAGGTCACACTGCGCTGCAAGGCCTCCACCAAACGCAAGGTAACTCCGTATTCTTCTGACATACAACAACTTATTAAAGCAAATGCTATTACCCTTCGTACTGCAGCTACACCGTTACACAGCTTTTTCTCCTCTTGGAGCTGTATGATAGGGAGAAGGGAAATCCCTAATATGATCATCCTAGACCAGGGGTGTCAAAACTTGCGGCCCATGGGCCACTTCTGGCCACACCCTCTACTTCCGGCCCGTGAATTAGGTAAAAAAATAACATACAATTCGGCCCTTTAAGTTACTTTTTTGACATTTCGTCTTTCCTTCAATCAAGAGGGTTAAGCAAAATGTCAAAAAAGTAACAAAGGGCCAAATTGTATGTTATTTTTACCTAATTTGTGGACCGGAAGTAGAGGGCGTGGCCGGAAGTGGCCTATGGGCCGCAAGTTTGGACACCCCTGTCCTAGACAGCAGCTGCACCCACCTTATGTGCAAATGTTCTATTTGCCAGGGGCAGTCATACAGGAAAAAGTTAGCTTTAAGGGAAGGAAAGGGACATGAACCAGCTTGTTTCACAACTCTGAATCATCCAAAGCTACCCCAGAATAAAAATATGGAGCTGGAAGTGAGCAGAATAGAGGAATCAGTAGCTGTAGGCTCACAGCTCATCTGTCTGCACATCCAGGTGGAGGAGATGGAGGTGGACGACTTTTACGATGGCATCAAACGTCTCTACAACGAAGACATCACCACCAGTACCGCTGCCGTCCAGGAGGGGGCAACAACAGGCGGAGGAGGAGGAGGCGGCGGCCTGCCGGTTCAACAGGAAGGCAGCTTCTCCCCCTGCCCGCCCCTGCAGCCAGCCAGCGCCTCCTAGAGACCAAACAGGAAGCCGCTTACCAAAATCGTCTCAACACCATCATCATTTTCCTGTTTTCAGGCAACTCTTGTGGCCACTCCCTCAGAAAAAAGTCGGCGAAAGATTCGGTGTAAAAAGTGGCAGCTCCGAGGGGAAGGTTGCCCATCAGAGTGGCCACTAAAAGAGGATGATGTTGGTGGTTGAGGCGGTTTTGGTTGCGATGAAACAACCCCCGTCCCGCTCCCACTCAGTGTGGCGCCGAGCTGTTCGGGAGCCCCGTGGTCGGCTCCCATCATCCCCTGCAGCAGGACAACAGAGCCCCAAAAAAATATTTAAACGTTCAAAAACTAAAAAACTTGCCGCTGCTACTCTGTTCTTATCAATTCACAAATAAGAGAAAAATTGCTTAAAAAATTATAAGTAGAAGAAGCTGAAAAAACCCTTGACTTCCTGTGTCACCATATATTTGTCATCTTTATTTTCATGTATTTATACTTTTATCCTGTCCCTCCTCACTCTGCGCATTTATAACGTCTTTATAGAGAACGTACTTATGTTTATGAATAGATCTGTAGTTTTCACCCTGTTGGGGACAAAGTTCTTTTAGTGCAATCTGATTGTTAATAAGATGCTAATATAAACATTTACTTTATATTTAATTTCCTTCCATCTTGTTGTGACGGCCCAATGAACGAAAGCGTCTCAGGTTGTTTTACTGATGCACAAACATCGGAGCTGCAGCCTGAGTCTCGTTTCGGCCACGAAGGTTCATTTACTGTTTGTTTTGGATTGTGCGGCATAAGAAAACCTGCATGAGAGTTAGAAAAGCAACTCTGACTTAACTAATACTAGGCTAACGTGAAGTTATCCAGCTAAATTGAGCCAAATCCTGAATTGCATTATTGTTAAGCGGCTGCTTTAAATCAGTAGACAGAAATGTGCGTTTTAAACTGTTTTCTTTGGAGTTTAGTGACAATCTTCTCTTTGATATTCAAAACCTAAAACACTTTTTTTCTTTGTTCTTACTCCCTGAATGTTCAGTATTTTTTTCTTCATCCAAAAAGTTCTGCTGTTCCTGCTGTGGGAGCTGCCGGTGGCTGCACCGGGTCCCTGAACGCACCACGGCACCACTAAATAAAGAGCATGAAAACTGAGCGAGTACCGTCTCTTCTGTTTCTCCCGGTTTACTTTCAGAATAACTGATAAAAGTATCACTAAAAAAAAAAAGGACAGTGATCACTTAAATGACATTTTTCCCCATTTATACCCGTCTGAGATTTTTGCCTCCAGTAGAAACAAAGAAGAGTGCTGTCAGCATTCTGTAACACCAAGAAGCTCAATATATGAGATTTAATTTAAAACTAACTTCTAGTTTCTGAACATTTTCCTGTTTACCTCACAGCTAAAACAAAACCCCCAAACCCCAGGTGGGTCAAATTAAAACGTAGAGGGTCCATAGATGGTGGGCTGGACTGTGGCATAATCCAATTATGTAGCCTTGGTCTAATAAGTCACATTCCCTGTTACATGTGTTTGATGGGGTGTATGTGCTTACCTGGGATAGGAGCTGGAAGAAGCCCACAGAGGCAGCTGCAGGGAAGGATCTGCATGGAGACCCATCTTTGCATTAGCACAGTTGGTACACCTTAGGAAAAAATGGAGAAGGGTGAGAGGAAATCAGGACACTAAGGTTTCTCTGTGCTAGCTGGTTATCAACTGTCTCCTTTAACTCATGATCTGTGCACACTCACATAAAAGGATGATGTTCGATACATCGTGATGCTTCTGCACGTGGATGAAGTGAGCTCTGCTTCATCAGAGGAACCAGGAGTGAAGCTCTACAATGAACAGAGGATCGTTAGGCTCATGAATTCACACATGAATGCGTTTATTTTCCAATCAGTGCTGCATTTTTATTTCTGTACATTCGAGATGTAAAACTTTAAAAGGTGCATTCGGGTCTGACTAATAAAGGAGACGTAGAGATAACTTTATATTTTGTTGATAAATATGGACTGAATAATTAATTTTACACAGCTGGACCTGCAGCTGAGCAGCAGATCAGGGCCAAGAATAAAAATGTTTGTTCTGCAAAACCATCTGAATGCATGTAGTTTCAGTAAGATGCAGCTCAGCAGGATGCAAAGATAAAACTTTGACTGAGAATGTATACTGCACGTAAAGCATATTTATAACCTAAAAGTGAGTGAAAACATGGCGCTTTCAGCCAAACTTTGAACAACCTGTTCCACACCAGGTAATGTTAAATATAAATTACTTTTAACATACCTTACTAATCCAGTAATCCTGTGTTGCAGCACACCACTCTGGCTAAAACGATAGCAGACATGGTAAAACAATTATAAACACAAACACAACCGATGCAGAGTTCAAGCGAGTGAACACAACATCCAGAATGCATGCAAGATATCAACAAAAAGAGCAAACACACTGACTGAGAGCCGCACATGCTTGATCCTTTAAAGTGGATTTAAACTCCTCACAGTAATCAGCTCTCACTGTTTCAGCTGATTATTCCGGGAAAAAGGGGACAGCATATGTAAGAGCGCCCCCTGAGTCCAATTCTGGGACTGAACATTTGTAAAGGCCAGACACACACACACACACACACACAGATAAGCAGGAGCCAGCCTCAGCAGAGAGAGGATCTTCCAGACTTCTTGTACTCCAAAAGCCTGCAGCTTT
>VUQK01034186.1:0-14509 GCA_015106715.1 Bujurquina vittata
AGCAGGGGGCGCTGCAAGAGGCACAACTCACTCTTGATGGCGAGGTGTTCCTGGATCAGCTGCGTGTACCCTTCTGTGCTCAGCAGGGGGGGCAGTCCTCCGATCAACAGCACCACCTGGACCGCCCGGTTCCTGTTCTCCACGATGTAGAACCGAGTTTGGTTCAGCTGCCGCAGAGACACCTGCACACAACAACACCACACCTCCATCAGCATCCAGCAGCTTTCAAACCTTAACTGACGGCTGCTGCTGCGGGTCCCGGACCTTTACCTGCCCCCCATCTTTATGCTTCCTCTCTCCCTCTGATGTCACAAAAACAGAAAACAAGCTGCAGGTAATTAAAGGAGATAGCAGCTAACACATAATCAGTTATGCAGATCAGCATCCCTCCAATCAGCTGATACAGTGACAACAAATCATCCTCTGAGTCTCTGCAGAAATATTACTTATATTAAACTGCAGCTCAGATTTACAAATCTAAAACTAAACTACAGCTGGCTGCAGAAAAATGTTCAGTAAAAATAAAAATGATGGCATGAAACAACAAAATCTGAAGTCAGTTAAATGAATGCGGTTAAATCTGTGAGCGCATGAAGCATCAGGACCCCCCCAATGAATGAATGAATGAATGAATGATACTTTATTGATCCCACAATGGGGAAATTTCAATTAGAATTGTAAAAATATAAAAATAATAAACCCTCTGAACCCTGAGTGAAACTAAACTGAACAGAAACAAATAAATAAATGTAAACATTTAAAAATGTAATAGAAATATATGAAACTAATAGATCTGGTCTCTAAAGAAACCACCAAAATCAATAAAAGGAAAGTTTCCACTGCTCTCATCATCATCATCATCATCATCATCATCCTCATCTCACCGACCGACAGGATGTGTCTGTCTAATCGCCCACTCGTCCTCTTACCTTCCTGATCTCCTGCAGTTTGTCCAGAAGCTTCTCCTGCGGACTCAGCGTCTGTCTCTGCACTGGACGACAGAAGCAGAAAGGTCACGACCTTCTTTGGTACCGCAGAGCACAGCGAGGCGCCGCCCTCTGCTCTGATGATAAACTTGAAGTGGGCTGGTACTGCGTGCAGCTCAGGTGGAGGTGAAGCAAAAACAATTCAAACTGAGCTGAAAATAATGATGAAGGTGTCCACGTGCAGTCAGCAGCAGCTCCACATTGAGCACCACCACTGTTTACACCATGAATGACCTACACCAACCAAAACACTGACGGGTTCTAAAGGCCCGAATTTCTTTCATAACAATGAGGTCTCAGCAGATGACTGCCCCTCCCTGAGCCTGGTTCTGTCACCAGGCTTCTTCCTGTTAAGAGGGAGTTTTTCGGGGGGGGTTGTCATGTGATTGTCAGGGTTTCTTTCTGATATTGAAGGGTCGTTACCTACAATACCATGAGGTGACTGTTTGTTGTGATTTGGTCCTATATAATCATCATCAGCTATATATAGTCATCAACAAACGTTCATGTTGATTATAGCTCCCCCTTCTGGTTGAAATGGGTGATATATTTATTTTCCTGGAAATGTTTTGGTTAAAATTTCACCACAGACTAATGTAATAATAATAATAGGAAGACGAAGATGCTGCAGAAACATTACAACTCCTGTAGATGGAGCTGCTTGAACCTCTAACCAGAGAAATCACAGGAGAAGAAGATCCCAGTCACAGGTGGCCCGTGTGAGGGATGAACAGGTAACACGGATGTATGATAGTGCATCATCACCGCGAGCTCCTGCAGCACAAACGTTAAGAAGTGGATTTTTTTTCCCCACATGGGCAGATCTACTCACCCTGCTTGCTGCTCATGCAGACCTCTAGCAGACAGAACTTTGACGGATCTTCCTCCTGAAACCGCACATCATCATCATCATCACCACCACCATCAGACTGTGTTTCAACATTCGTATCACTCATAAACAGCTTGAATTAGAGGCTCAATAAACACTCTAATCACTGTTCATGTTGTTTGATAACGTCAGGGTTTGAGCGGTGTTTGGTTTTCAGGTGCGGTGCGTACCTGTCTGTCCAGCTTACTGAGGACCTCAGTGAGGACCGAAGACGCCGTGCTGCTCTCTGACACGCAGACGGAAATGGAAGCTACGTCTGACCTGAAACACACAAACATTAACGGCTGTGATCTGAAATATTTCTTTGTGGTGGACAGATTTCTGACTAAGCTCACCTGGGCCAGCCAGTGTACACCTTGATGACGTCAGTGTCGCGGGGTTTGGCCCTCAGCAGCCACGCCTCGCAGCCGTACTTCAGCGAGTTCCTGTTGTCTGCGCCACCGTTACGGTTCAAGATGTCATCATTGTGCAGCCGCTGCAGCCCGCCGATTTCGTGCAGCTCAAAGTCCCGCGGGTCATCGGGGAGGTAAAAGGCCCTCAGTGCTGCCTCCTGCAGGTCAATATGGGCACTGCACTCAGCTGAACTTCAGGCAGGTGTAATTCCAAGAAGTTCCCGATTTAAGTTAATCAGATCAAACTAGCCAGCAGCGCACTCAAACCATCCAAATGTGATTCATTTCCTTCCTGTACATCCTTCCTAAACTGTACATGCCTTACATTAACGGCAAGGAAGGAAGGAAGGATGGAAGGGAGGAAGTTTGAGTTTATTTTGTCTCTAAACTAAAAGCGTCAGATTTACAATCTAAACTTGGAATTTTTTTTTGCTTTTTAGGGCAAAATTTTAAAACAAACCCTGAAAAGCAGGACTTTCATTTTTGATTTCATCTTTTTTTCATGTTTTGGGACGAAACTTTGACTTCTTACTGAGAGTTTTATTTAGTATTTTTCTCATAAGTTCAGAGTTTTATAATCTTTGAACTGATATTTGTGACTATTTAAAACTTGACTTTTTAACTTTTTTAATGAGCTTATCTAAGTATTTATATTTATGTTAAACTTTTATTTTGAAAGTCTTAGTGAAGCAGCAGTATCTGCGGTGGTGATGGTGTGCGCACGTGTTTGTGTGTGTGCGCACGAGTTTATGTGTGTGTGCGTGTGTGTGCGTGTGTGAGTGCCGGATTTCGAGGAGGAAGCAGAGCTCTTACCGCCACTTCCTCGTTCTTCATGGCTCGAAAGACTGAGACCAATCGGAAGAAGCCTCGCTTGATGGCGTCATCGCCATCAAACACCTTGAGAAACTGTTTACCTGCAGGTCACAGCACATACAACACACACAGCTGTAACATCTGCAACAGGAATATTCTTTTGGAAATCTTTCCCATAATTCAGTCTGTCAGCATTCAGACGGCAAATGGAAACAAATAGAAAGCTAAAATAAAGAAAACTTCAAACAGAATCAGTCACTATGAGGCTGAAGCCTAAAAACCAACTCCAGCCACGCTGGGAGCTCAGGTAAAGACAGGTAAGGTGAACTGACCCGACTCTGAAGCAGCCGGCTGACCGTCTTTAGGCGCCGCCGCCGCCGCCAACACGTCAGCATCGTCTGAGTGATCTGGACATGGAGGGAAAGAGGTGGTCACACTGTGACTGATGTTTCCAGCTGAGGATGCTGCACAGCTGGAAACACGATGGAGACGTGAGGCTGCCATCAACCTCAACATGAGGTCAAATTTTTTTTACAGTGGCTCATTTTCTCACTTAAAACTATTGATGTGTTTTCTGTGTTCTACTAAATAAAATCTGGATTTATCTGATTTGCAAATCATCAAATTCTGTTTATTTACATTTTCCGTGACCCGACCGTCAGGAACTGAGCTGAGATCCAAAAACAAAAACTGTTTAAGAGCACAAAGTTCTGTATGAAGGTTAGCTGAAATGATTAAAGACAAGTTTTCCTATCACTTTTGGACGGATTAAAAACTCAGGTGTGACAGCTACAGGCAGCCTGCTGAGCTCTGAGTCGTCACACTGCTCAGCATTTTATTTTGAAAGACTTTTCTATAAAACAGAAAAAGAGCAGAGCTGATGTGTTTGGTGATCTGACCCTCTGAAAGCAGCACTTGGGTTTTAGCTTAATTTGTCTTCATCGTTAAGATCCTGACTTCTGTAAACACATCTTTTTTCAGTTTCACAGATCAGCAGTGAGGCTGTCAGGAAACGAGCCGAGTGTTTGCGGTACACACAGTTTGTGTTGATGGCGTCACAGGATGTGGTCTGGAGGTGCGTGTTTCAGTGCTGCTGTGTAGGCCTGCCTCCCATCCCCTCCCGATGATGGAAATCATTATTGTTTTTGAAGTGAAAGTTTTCTGGAAGGCGGTGTTCGGTGTGCGTACCCTGGTCGTGGCCGCAGCTCTCGGTGATGCGGTAACAGTGCATCTTGCTGAAGTTTCTGGAGTCGAGGCGGACGAAGGCCGGATGCAGCAGCATGCAGCGCAGACGTCCCAGAGTGCACTCTGCCGGCACGCTGAGGTAACACGCCGAGTGGATCTGCAGGGGGAAAGTGAAGCATCATGTAATATCATGTTCAAACGAGCAACAACCTCTGGAGGTGAAAGATGAGTCCAAACCCGGCAGTTCCTCTGCAGTCCAGCAGTGGCAGCAGTGAGCCCGTCCATAGACTCCCGCGTTAAACCCGTTTACAGCCTGATACACAAACTGATTTGGACTCTGTGGATAATTTCCTCCTTCGTAACAGCTGTACCGTGGGAGGATGTTTCTATAACTCACCTGTTTGCATTAGGGGCGTGGCCTCTCTGACTGACAGGTGGATGGTGACACAGGTGGCTGTAGCTGCTAGCTGTCTGCTAGGCTTCCCCTCAGCTAACTGGAGTCCCTGAACTGGACCTCTGGACCGTGTTTGTGCTTTTGGAGCATTTTTGAATGCAATTATCTGACCAATAATACGGCTGCTGTGGCTTCACTGGACTGACAGACCGTCCAAGAAGGCGGAGCTCCCAGT
Source organism: Bujurquina vittata (assembly GCA_015106715.1). Lineage (NCBI taxonomy): Eukaryota > Metazoa > Chordata > Actinopteri > Cichliformes > Cichlidae > Bujurquina > Bujurquina vittata. The sequence goes on from VUQK01034186.1 coordinate 4,895, forward strand.
CTGGGATTTTATTTGGATGTTACTGATCAGCAGGTATCTGATGTCTGTGTGATGCTCCCGTTCAGTCTGTAGCATTAGCTGCTAACTTAGCTGGTACAGCACACTACCCTCTGATCCAAATATACTCCTGGCTCCCAAAAAGGATGGCAAAGCCAAAAACACCATCGCTTAATTAAGTCCAGAAATAACGGGTGACATCATTGTATCATGGTGGGTAAGTCCATCATCATATACAGTCTAGAGACTAAAGGGTGAGATAAGGATGAGGACCGTGGAGAATCAGAGCTGCTTTAAGTGTAATCAGGACCAGAGTTAAATGAGCTCCAACATGGATGTGAAATCTAAACCAATCAATGAGGAGAAGATAGTCTGGGAAGCAAAACTGAAAGCAGAACAGTGGCTTGTTGCCCCAAACAGGTAAAACCGTACACACCACATTATGAAGCCTCAAAATTTTTGGTTTCTGGTGGTGGTTAGTTCAGGGACTCCTGAAGCTGAGGGGAAACTTTAACCCTTAGCACAGTTTAAACAGGTGAGTACAGGTGTCATGGGTGAAGAAGGAAATTAGCTTTACAGACCAACGGACTGACTCGACACTGCTGGAGCCTCCAATGGACATTTGAGGAACTGTAGGTTTCAGGAGCGTTGGCTTCACCGCTGCTCGGGTAAAAACCAAAGGCGGCTGAGACACGTAGCGCCATGAATTTCGTGAGTGAATCCACCTTAAACTAAACCCAGTAGAAATCACATTCTTAGCCGATTCTCACCGTGATGCCACACCACTCGCACCTCATCCCCGCCAGGACGTCAGAGGAGCCGCACGAACGCCGACAAACCTCACACCTTGCTGCAGACGCCAGGTTCCCCTCCCTCCAGTGGTGGTGGAACATATCCTGGAGCAGAAAGAAAAGAACAGCACCAAATGAGTTTTAATCCACCACTAAAAACAGCCCCAACAATGGTAGCTTTTAGAAATGAAATGCCATATTTGTGTGTTGAGCAGGAGCCACAGAGAGGAGGAGGAAAGCTTCCTCTCTGCCACGATCAGCTCTGCAGGAGCTCAGCTTCACCCAGACTGGGAGCGGTCGATGAGCTTTGATGGAGCGACACACTGAAGTGACAGCAGACGTCCTCATTTAAGCGTCTTACAAAGTGATTAAAGCCAGACTGAACTCCATCAGTATCCCTGCATCACTGCACACAGCCCAGTTTCTACTGTAGACCAGTTACGCTGTGGCTCCGCCTACATCTGCCGGCGGGCAGCCGTGCACCTGCTTGCTACTGTAACCTCACACACCTGGGACGACATCATGAGTGAGGTCACCTCAACATGTTTCAGTGATGCATCAGTGCAGAGATGGAGAAGCTGCACAGCGCTTTGAAAGGTCCGCACAGTCGTGCAGTTTTTACCCAGCCTCACAAGTATCACCCAAAACGTGACAGGAGCGTCGGAGCAGCAGGTGTGGGCGCTATCGTTGTTTCATACCTTTTCATTGGTGTCAGAGCTGCTGCTGATGAAAGTCTTTGTGGCTGTGAGGGATCATTAATCTCAGCTAACCTAAAATAATTATTAATGTCCTCGATGCACAGCTTGCTGCTGGCTCAACACTTAACCCCAAATCCTCCAAGAACACTTTAGTACTCACAGCTGTTTCACAGCTGGCTAAGCTCAGGTGCATGTTCCACCTACAGACAATGCCCTCTGGTGGCGTCTCTGTGCATTTCACTATACAGCATGACCTTACCGCAGCCTCTCAGAGCCGGTTTGGTTGAGAAATGGAACTTGTGTGGTTCATCCTTTGGAACGACACAGAATCATTCTCTATGCTCATGCTCAGGTGCTGCACTTTCACGGTACTGTGACCATAAGCCAAAAAGTCAGACAACACCGCCCCCATCAGGTCAGACTGGAAACGGTCTGAATCCAGCTTCCAGTTAGAAACATTGTAAATAGATACGGAGGGTTTTTAAAGTGTTACCTGCTCCAGAGTCCCATCCAGGTGGCAGCTGCGACAGTCAGCACAGCTGAAGAGGACACAGTCGGCGTGGACGTGCAGCTCACACACTGAAACACACACACACTAATAAATACACTCAGGATGTACCACACTGGTCTAACTAGTGATGGAGCTGGTCTGACCTTCACAGCGCAGCGCCGTACTTCCCTCCGTTTGTTTCCTGCAGATGCAGCAGAAACGTTTCTTCTGACTGGCCGGACCGAAGCAGTGAGCCACTGGCACCTGCAGGGGGCAGCAGCAACCAGGAACGAGACATACAAAGAAAAAACAAAGGTAAGACTTAGCCTCCTGATTGGCTGTACTATAACACAGAGCTGAATTAAAAAGGACTGTTCCTCCTGTTGCAGTCTCTGGACCATCCGCCTCTTTCACAGCTAAAATAAAGGTTAAAGCAACAGGATTGGATTTTCCCTCATCTGTGCCATCCGGCTGCTCTACACGTGTATCAATGCCCTGCTGAAAATAGTCCTCATCAAGGTGCAGTTTTTTACCGAGTTGCAGATGCTGCTGTAAACATCACAGTTGCTGTAATTGCAGTGTTTGATTTAGTGATCTTTTCTTATCTAATTAATGTATTTTTACTGATCTGCTTTATTTTCTTACCTTTTATGTTCTGTTCTCAGTGTTGCTTTTGTACTTCAATGTCAGTGAATGAAATGAAATGTGTATAATAAATAAAGATTACTGCAGAAAGGATATTCTGGCATCTGCATAATGGATGACACCGTAAGGGTGGAGGGATCTGTTGTAGCTTTGAGTTTTTCCAAATCCTTTATAATATGAGCCACTACTAAGGCAGTGTGACAGATTATATAACACCACAACAGTCAAATAGGAAGCACAGAGTCCTCTGAAGGCCTGCAGCTGCAACACATCCAAGAGAGGCTGCTGAGAGGCAAACATCCCAGAATATAAGGTTCACACGACAGCATGTGTAATTAAGTGTATGTTGTTTAATTCTACTCCTAGAATGTGTTTGAATCATCTTTTTTTGACATACTATTTGATTATTTGTGTGTGCTCATTGGTGTTTATATAATTCTGGTTTGTAGGTCCTTATTTAACCTCATCTGTATCTGAAAAGCAGTCACTGAACCTGGAATCTGTTCAGAAATGTTACTAATAACTAACGGTGTCCCACAAGGCCTCGGTTCTGGGTCCAGCTCTTTTTACAATTTATATACATGCCATTGGTCCATTTTTAACCAAGTATTATGTACATTTATATGCAGATGATACCATATTATTTTATACCGATTCAGCTGAAATTCCTGTAAAATAATGATCCTAAACTAAATGCACATAAAACCAACTTTATATTTTTCTCCTAGGCATTGTTAAATGTCACATTTCTACTGTTCAGGGATCCATTATTGAGAGAAATATAAATTCAGTTCAGTTTTATTCAATAATTTACCTTTATTTCATATTAAAGAAAGACGCCTGTGACCCTTTTTTACAGGAAGACAATTAGAGAAAATCCAGGCTTCATGTCGTTAAGACATGCCTGTAGTTTGATTGATTTATGTTAAGTGGCTTCATAGATAAATATAACTGGTATCATCTGCATAGAAATACACAGTTTTCTAATAATACTGCCTGAAGGAAGCATGTGTAATATAAGTAGTAGTGGTCACAGCACTAAACCCTGTGGAACTCTGTGACTAACTTCAGTTGAATCTACATATTTGTTTCAATGCTAACGGTGTGCTCTGATCTCTGTAGCAAACTATTGTGATCATTAATCTCGAGATCTAGCAGAATGAGCACAGAGAGGAGCATCAGAGGCTGTAAGAAGATTATGTCATTGTTGTTGGTATTATTGATTTTGTTGCCATTTTTGCTGTTTAGTTGAACGCTCGTGATGTAGAAACTCTGAGCAGCCCTGTTGCTTTTAGGTTTGGCTTCCTGCTGGACATCTCTCTAAGGATCCTGAATGCGAATGTGTCTCAGGGTGTTCAGTCGTCCAATAAACCTTACCTGGGCTCATAGTTCAGTGTGCCAAGTGAAACTCACTCTGAGTTCATCTTTGTCATTTGTGCTTTGATAGCTTGTTTTGCTTCTAATGGAGCTGCTGCTGTCAGGTGTGAGGGGAGAGACACTGAACACTCTTTGGCTGAATCTCATGGGAGAGCTACCTGAGCAATAATGAGGATATTTCACAGTAAAGCAGGTGAGGAGAAAACAGCGCTGCTGCTGCCTGCTCCTGTTCATCACTGGTTTATTGATCGGTGCAGCAGTTAGTCAGGCTCAGCGATCAGTGCTGTGCAGATCGATGGACATCATGTTGGCGTTTCAGGGAGGTGGCAGCAGAAAAGCTGAGAACAAAGAGGCTGGAGAGCAAACTGAAGACAGCTGCTGCCCTTTTATTTCTGCTTTATTCTGGTGGATGAAGTTTGCTTAGTCACTGAGCTGAAAGCCACATTTTGCATTCATCAGGCCAGTTTAGATCTTTTTTGGTGTTTTGGGCTTTTTTAGGCTGACTGTGTCAGTTTTACATTTTACAGGTTCCTCCGGGCCACGTCTATAACGTCACCAGGCTCTGCTGTCTCTGACCTGTACTGGATTACTGCAAACAGGCCACTGACATACTGAAAGAACAAACATCCTTAAAGAGCGGACTTGGTGAGAGGTTCAGGTCCAGATTTAAAGAGGGGCTGCAGGATCGCACACCCTCAGTGTTGATGCTGATGTGCATGTACCACAGCTCATTACTCTGGCCCTGGCTATGAAACTGTTTTTATTACAGTGTCTCTTTTATTACTGTTGTCTCAGTTTGTACTGAAAAAATTACACATAAGGAAATTAATTCTCACTTGGCGGGATTGAATGAAGCCATTTTCTGACATGAAGTTTTTTGGAACATTTTCTGGAGACTGGAATACGCTCCAGTTTTCTTCTCTCACGCGCAGCAGGAAACGGTCCGGCTCAGATGCACTCTTGTTACTGGAAATACTCAGTGTGGTTGAGATGAATGTAGAGTGTGCAGGAGGAAGCACACATGGCGCCTCCTTGCTAGAAGTAAATGCACCAGACTCTCCGCTGGGCCAGTCGCACATCGACATAATTCCATTCTGGAGCGGGGAGCCGGTGGGTGAAAGGCCGGCTAATGTCTGATTTGAGTGTGTTTGCATTCTCATTCTCTGACGGGTAATACCAAAAAAAGCTCGGCCCTGCAGAGCCTGAAAATAAACTCCATCCCCTTTCACATCTGGGGCCCCTGCTGTCACCTCACTGGCTCTCAGACTTGGGCTCCAGAGATGCAAGGGTCTGCAGTTGTAGCCTCTAAACTAAGTGTCCTACAGCACACAGAGCAGGAGCTGCAGGAGGTCTTCGCGGCCCTTTCCCCACTCACCTGGACCAGAGATGGAGCCATGCAGGAACAAACCGTCCGCAGAGTCTTCAGGCATTTTTCATGACACATGAAGTTACACACTGAGGAGCAGACAGAGAAGAACAGTCAGAGACCACCAACACCATCAGGGTGGAGGCTCAGCTAACACGAGATCCTGTATTTATAGCAATAAGAGTAAAACCTGAGTTTCAGTGGTAAACCTGACCAGGAGGGCAGCAACTGTCGCACAAACAAGTGAACACAGAGCTGCGCACACGTCATGACTCAAAAACCACCGCAATGCTTTTCTCGCTTCTTTCCCGCTGACTTCACCTCCAGCAGACCTCAGCGAATCCAGAGCGCTCGTTTCTGTTCCTCTACGTCACAAAGTGCTGACGTTTATTGAAACTATGATATGATGCTCACAGTCAGACTGCACAGTCAGATTTAGTCTTCAGATCATGGCTAAAATGTTGACTGTTGCAGTTTTTAAAACGGACCTTAAATGTGTTTTTGTGTGGCTCTGGCTCAAAATGATTCAACACAGATACTGAAGATACTGAACACACCTCCAAATGAAGCCGAGTTTAATGAGTCTACGATTAGAGACAAACTGTTGCGGCTCAGTAGAAACAGGAAACATCTGATGTGTCCGTCAGCTCAGATAAAGCGCTCACAGCAGGAGGGCTGTCAGCTGTGTCTGCAGCTCGGCTGCAGGCTGTGGTAAACCTCACATGTTCAGTCCGGCCACTTTCACACACTCAGTAAAACTGCTGCAGAATCTTTCTGCTTTCCGGGAGCAGCTCTGATGCCCTGGAGTGCTGCGCCTGTCCTCCTATAATGGAACACGTATTAAAAGTGGATCCAAAGAGAGTTACAAAAATCTTCAGTCACCTGCTTCGGCTAGTTCTGCTATGAAGCCTCAAACTGAGCATTTCAACTCCATTTTGAAACTGGTGGTGGGAAGCGTGCAGTAGATATGAGAACATGAGTGAGTCACATGACCTGTTATCCCTCTTTCTGCCAATGATACAATTTACTGAATCACCTTCAGATTTTATTCAGTAAAGCTGAACGTAGCAACTAAGCTGTGAACTCATCAGGAAAGTGCTGACTAAGGTCATCGGGGATGCGACCCCTGGCTGCGATGGAAATGCCCCAACTGGCTGGCAGCGGTTCCTGGAGGTTCCAGGAGGCTGTTGGTTAGCACCTCTGGGTGCTCGCAGATTCCCTCAGATTGCCTGCAAACAGTCGGTAGCGGAAATGGAGCCCGTGCACCTTTGGAGTAAAAGCTGCCTGTGCACTGCAGCCAACATGTTTCAAAGGCGCCACTTTTACTGTGAACGGTCTCCATTTTCACAACTTCAGCTGCTGGATGGTGTTCTTAGACACCTCCATCACTGCAGCAAGGAGCACCCAAAGAGACCACAGGGAGGGTTAGGGAACACACGGGTTCTCCTAACAGCAGGTGGCGGTCAGGGCGTCGGTCTGCAGGCGTGCCATCAAACTGTGAGTGTTCCTTTCTGAGCAGTGCACTTTGGGTCGTGTCTGTTTTAACACATTGTCTTTATGAGTGTGAATGAAAGCAGAGTGAACGCTTCCCTCTGCAAAGCTGAAGCACAGGTACACAGACGCACCTGAGGAACTGTCCCGTGACTGAAGGAAACATGAACGCGCGCTTTCACAACAGGGTGGCAGACAGAGCACTTTGATGACGTCACTGCTTTGCGTTAATCCAAGAAGGAGCGTTACGTAATCCAGCAGAAGCGCGGCTGCACATTTTAATGCATCTGCTGTGATGGAGAGAATGGGAGGATGGTCACGTCTCTGCTCGCTCACACACACACACACACACACACACAACCAGCATCCCTGCCAGTCTCCTGTTGCCATGTCAACTGTAGGAAGTAAATCACGACTTGAGTGGAGCTCTCCTTTAGACCCGCGCGCACGCACACACACACTGTGGAATCCCAGTGTGTTACTGGGCAGACTGGAGCGCGTTTGTGCTCTTCTAGTCTCCTGAATTGCTGATTACGAAAGGAAAGGTGGGGGTTCCGCTGCGTTTGACAGCAACAACCTGTAAAAGTTTCCAGCTGCAGCCTGAGGTCATCCCGGGTCCTCAGCGGGACAAATATCGGTGTGTTCACATGTTTCGTGCGGTTACACACACCTCAGCTCAGGTCAGATGTGCACTTATGAAGGGCATGAGTTCAACGTTTATGTCGTGAATAAAAAATGATGCGTATTAATAAATCAAGCCTTTTTCCTGCGAGCTTCTTACCTTCACACAGAAAGCCGATGATCCCCCAGATGAAGTCGCTGCAGCCGTGGCAGAAGGTGGGTTTGGTCAGGGTGACTTTCTTGAAGCAGTGGCCCGGAGCAGCGCTCTGGTACTTGGACCGGAGTCCGGGGGACTGCTGCACCCTCTTCTTCTCGGTCAGCGGGCTCGCTGTCCGGCTCTCCGCGGCATCAGGGTCCGCCGGTCTGGGCCGGTTGGAGTCCGCCATGTCCTCCTGCCCGCCCTCTTACAAAAACTTCACACCAACAGGGCGACAACACCGGTACAACAGGGTTATCCTTGATGCCAAAGGCGCTAGATTTCTAGGAAGTAGTCCACCCCGAGCAGAGAGACATCCCACCGGGCCGAACACGGCGGCGCAGCCCGGCAAAGGGCGCTGTGCTCGGTGTGTGTCCTGGAGTTTCCCCCTCGCTTTGGAAGCTAATTATCCAGGTCCAAATACCACCGAAGGCCACTAGTTTACGGCTCGGCGATCCGGACCACGTCCGTTTATGGCAGATGTGACGTCGGTGTCGCCCTGTGGAGAGTCAGTCATCACACCGACTGGAGCCGGCGGCGCTGCCCGGCAGAAAGGGCGCCGAGGTCGGTGTGCTTCCCGAGAATCCCGCCGCCCAGGCTCGTTATTGATCGACCGGCCACCGGCTTACACACCAAGCGGCTGTTCCAGTGGCAGATTAATGCGGGATTCTCGAAGCTTTCTGACACTCACGATCCCCGCGACCAGAAAGACCCTCCGCCCGGAGACAGCGGTGCCACCCAGCGGCGCTGCGCGGAGCACAGGGCGCCGTGCTCGGCTAGTTTCCCGAAGCTGCCCGCTCAGAAAGCTGGATGAATAAACGCTGAGATATCGATCGGGTGAATCTGGATGCCGAGTGTGTCCGCAGCAGCGTGAAGTCAGTGAAACGGATGGCTGATGTTTTCAATCCGAGCGAGCAGTTCGGCTGCCGAGCAGCGCGAAACCAGCCGGGCCAGAACTGCGAGAAAGACGCGAGAAATCGGGCTGAAAGCAGCGCAAAGACCGGCCGCAGGGCTGGAGACAGACGCTAATCAACAAGTGTGAAGTCCTCCTGAGGAGAGGGGGGGTTGCTTTCATTTTGGTTCCTTCTTCCTTTTCCGAGGCTGATTCTTCTTCCGCGTCAGTCTCCAACACTGATTTACTCCTCCTCCTCCTCCCGCAGCTCCATCCCCTTCCCTAGCCTCCTTCGCGTCTCTCCTCCTCACTCACTGAAACTCTCCTAAGTGCTCCCTTTTCGGGTCACATTTCCTTCCTCTGCTGCTTTTTCCCTTCCTCGGCTCCTTTCCGTTTCAGAGTGTAATTTTACTGCAAGCACGTCTCAAAGTGTGAATGAGCCTCAAAGTCCGAGTGAAGAACACGAAGGGTTAGGTTCTCTGTTATCAGCTTCTCTCGCGGATCCTCCTGCACTGAAGTTTCACCTGCTGACGGCTGCTTTTCAAAATAAGAGTCTACATTCAAACGGTCCGATCTAATGCCGGCTGCAGGTGTTTCACGTCTCAGAGCAGCAGAGGCATCTCAGGAATCTCGTTCATCACTGATAATGAAGGAGTGTGTGTGTGTCTGCACTGCTGTGAAATGCAGCGTGGAGCTGAACTCAACTCATATTTGCTCTCCATGTTTTCAAAGGAGAGCTCAGAGCTTCCTGAGCGTTTCCTGTGAGTGTGTTTAATGAAACGAGTTTGGCTAATAGATACAAAAGCTGAAGGAGAAAAACGATAAACAGCACATGCATCCTCAAAAAGCACTCCCACACAGACGCACCAACAAATAATGCCTGGTTTCTTGAGCGTTCAGCCTCTTTGAGAATGGATGAGGGTGAGCTTTGTTAAGTCATGAGTGGCTGTGGCTGAGTGGCGCTCTCGGCTCGTCACTGTGACCGCAGGCAGTGACGTCACCATGACAAGTAAATTACTAACCACGATGAGAGAAAATACATCTGACCTAT
>VUQK01034187.1:0-15238 GCA_015106715.1 Bujurquina vittata
TTAACTTGACATCAATAACTGAGGTTTAAAACCTACTTGCTTTCCCCTCCAAATGTTTATATAATCGCTGAAAGGCAAAGTCATAACCGATTCAAACCCAACCGTTCACCCAGCCATAGACTGCAAGATTCAATTCTCTCTCTTTTCTAAAACATCTTCAAACATGCTTCAATAATTACATGCTGACTTGGGCCCTGACATGTAAATATAAAAATGTCTACATACAAAGAACTTCACAGAAAGCATAAAACCTTCGGTGGGTGATTTGCCCAGGTATATGAATGGCTACACAAGTATAGTCTGCATCTCATTTTTGCTTTAATTTTATCTGCGTGAACAATCTCATCTGTCTTATTTTGAAGGTTGCTCAATAACATTAAGCTATCTCTTTAAAGAATCTCTCATCTCATGGACCAACATATTGCAACTCCAACTTCATGCACTTCAGCAAACCTTCTCTGCACTGTGAGTTGGAGAATCACTTTATCCAAAATCTACAGAAGGTGCAGAGCAGGCTCATTCATGTGTTATGCCAAGCTCACCAGGGTTGAAGAATAGAAGGACTACTAGGTGCAGCCCAAGATGGTGGAGACCCAGACTGGAGATCAGTTAAATATTTTTTCCATTATGTATTGTCACACAGTATAAAACCCTCGTATGCACAAACGTGTGCCCTACTACTGCCACATATATGTACACTGTACAATGTACACTGCAGTGTAAATTAATACATCCTAGTGTACTACAGAAACTTGTTTTGTAATTTGATAGTCCTTCCGGAATTAATAGCCCACATATGACCAAGATGAGTCCATCACCAAGCAGCAATAATTATGTTAAATTGCCACTATTTAAATGCATCTTTTGTTGTGTTCTTTCAAAAGCACTGAAATATCTTCACACAATAAAGTACTGAATCTGACCAACACTAAATTTATTTCTACACAGTGGAGTTAATTTATAACATACTTGGCAGAGATGGCATCACTGCGAGTCTTCAGTGCATTGAACATGCTACGCTGGTTGGGTGGGATCCGCTCGGCAAATGCCACCCAGTCAATGGCCTTTAGGGCTACACGACGGCCTGCCATCTCGACTGTCTGAAATTAGAAGACAAGTATTGCCTAATTACAACAAATAAGAGCAACTCCAGTCAAAATGTGTTTTGGTAAATATTTAGTTTCTTTGTTGAGAGTTTAACATCAGAAAGTTTTTTTTTTTTAAATCATCTGTTGATGAGGTAGATGCCTTCAAAAGAAATCACAACAAGAAGCCTACGTTAGTTTCCTGTTGGAAAGTGTCGCGTGGAAAATCATTTGAGAAACAACTGTGACACAGAAGACATCTCAAACGCAAACGTATATCCAAAACTTCTGATATAAAAAAAAATTATTAGCATTAGGAATTTCTTCCTAGGTAACTTATTGTAAATATCAGACATATCCATATCAGACACTTTTTATGTAAAGGAACACTATATTTATACACTGCTCTAAAAAAAAAAATTAAACACTTTTTTTAAATTATATTTTTAAAACTTTACACAACTCAGACAACAACTTAATAGCTAAGACCCAATACGTCACACAATACACAGAAAGGAACAAACAAAACAAAACAGTACGTTAAATTAAGCAAATCCCTGAAACATAATGGCTGAGATTTAAGAAACACTTTTTAATCAGAGTATAGCATCAAGAAAATTAAATTTCTAGGATAATGATCTGGCCACGCAGTCTCGAGAGCATGACGGAGAGCGACATTTACTCTGGGAGAGCTGGACAGGGTCGTAGAAGGTCCTTAATTCATCAGCAGGACCAGTACCTGCTCCTTTGTGTAAAGAGAAAAAGGATGAGCACTACCAGAGGCCAAAAAAAACAACCTCCATCGGGCCACTGGCGTGAATGTCTCTGACCAAACCATCACAAACAGACTTCACGAGGGTTGCCTGGGGGCCCAACATATTCCAGTGATGCTCACTGCCTGGGACCAGAGAACCCGACTGGCATTTGCAATAGAATACCAGAACTGGCAGGTTCAAGCCCTGTGCTTTTCAAAGATCAGAGCAGGTTCCTCCTGAGCACATGTGACAGATGCAAAAGGATCTGTAGAAGCCATGGAGAATGTTATACTTCCTGTAATATGCGCCTTGAAGCAATTGTTTGTTATGATTTGGAGCTATACCAATAAAAATGAATTGAACAAACAATGATCAGCATGACCAGTTTGGTGGTGGATCAGTGATGGTCTGATAAGAATGGACAGTCATGTGCAAGAGTAAGTGAACAGTGCCTGGAGGATAACGTAATTGATACTATTGACTGCCCCCACGCTTGCCTGACCCAAATACAATAAAACACATCTGGGACATTATGTTCTTGGTCACGTGGGGGGCCACGTACCATTTTGAGTTGCTGCAATGAAATTTCGGCAAAATGGACTAGCCCGCCGCATCATTTTTTTCACTTTGATTTTAAGGGTCTCTTTGAATTCAGCCGGCTGTCGGTTGAGAATTTTTTTTCCATCAAATGATGTGAGATCAGTTCGTTCCTAGCACATTACCCAGTCCATATCAGTATAGATATCCAGAATGATCCCCCCAGATGTAATGTATTTTCAAAGTGTTCCTTTAATTATTTTGAGCAGTATACATTTTGGAACATTTTTAGAAGTGAACATTGGTGAAAATTATCATAATCAGTTCATATTAAAATGGTCACAGACTTAAATCAAAATCTTTTCATTGTTTACTTCCTGGGTTTGCATTAGCTTAAGGTTAATACTGAACTAACGCTCAGTTAACTTAAGGTGACTGTGGACGCAGCAGCTGCTGCTGAACATTGTTATCACATTAGCCTATGGTAGTTTTATGTAGATTAGGTCAATTAACTCAGCACAAAAAAATCATCACCTTCTTTTAACTGCTCCCTTTAAGGTTGGCCACAGTGGCTCATCAGCCTTCATCTCATTCTATCCTTAGTATCCTCCACTACATCCATGAACCTTGTCTGGCAGCTCCATATTCAACATCCTTTGTCCAGTCCTTGTCCAGTATCCCTCCTCTGCATTTCCAAATCATCTCAGCCTTGCCTCTAACTTTGTTTCCAAATAATTCAACCTGAGCTGTTCCTCTGGTATACTCCCTTTTAAGCCTGTCCATCCTGGTCATTCCCAATTAAAATCTTTGCATCTTCAACTCAGCCTCCTGTCTTTATGTTAGTGCCACTGTTTCCAAACCGTGCATCATAGCAGGTCTTGTAAATCAGCAAAAGTGAGAGGGTGGGCCTTTCACTCTTGCTGCTGTCACAAATCGCCCCTGACACTAGTCTCCACCCACCCTGCACTCTTCTTCACCTCGTATGCACTGTCCATTGCTCTGGATGGTTGACACCAGGTATTTGATTCAGTAAACTGAGTATGAGTGGTCTAAGTAAAATTTTTAAAAAATTGCCTCATATTTCCTTTACGGTTTTCATGCATTCGTATCCGTAGCCTCTCCGATGAGGTGAAAATGTCTTTAAGAAACTAAAGATGTCAGTCGCATTTTTTCAAGCTCTAATGACTATGTGCACACGAATAGAAAATAGACTGCCCAGTAATTATAGCATACGGAAAGACGTTCGCATGAAACTGAAAAAGTGCTTTTCATTGTTAAATCAAATGTTTAAGACCGCAAAAATAAATACGCATATATACTTCCAAGTTTATGTAGGCCGAGATGTAAATATAGTACCTTAATGCTCTTAGTTCGCACTATTAATGAGTTTCTCCTGGACCTCGGGTTTATGGTCAGACAGTATGAAGCTAAATCACATCTGGCTCTAAATAAAGTACAACCAAGTTATACGTAGCGCGTTTTAATTTAAGATAGTGGCAGTGGCGCCGTCCTTGACATTTTGCTCAATTCATACCCTGCAAACCTGCCGACGGTAGCTAACTCTGTTAGCTTGCTAGCCAAGGTCAGAGGACGCTGTCTGTGACGCCGGAACTTTGACAAAACAGAACTGGCCGGTCAGGCCACTTCTTCATTTTGCGTCCACTTATGCATGCATAGCCCAAACTAACCATTAATTAAAAACGTACTGTCAGATATTCCTCCAAGCGCTCAATCGCTGCTCTGTACTCACCTCGCTGCAGTGTTATCTGTGACAGGACGAAGCGACGGAAGAGCCTTTTCTTTATGAGAGCCGAGAGCCGCAGATTGCCGCCAGCGCCCTCTGCTGGACAGGCTGAGTAATTACAGCCTGCCTTCATTTTTCTTTTTTCTTCGCAATGCTTCGCAATTATGCGTCCCAGCTTTTGGAAACCAACTTCTATAATTGTGGGCTTTAACGGTGAGAGATTATTACATTGAAAAAAAATAAATCACTAACTATAAATATTTTATTTCTGTGATTTCTGTGAGAACGGTGGCTCTAGCTTCATTTAATTAGAGGCAGATTAACAAGAACAAATTTAAACTTGGAGGAAAATGGGAACATTTGAAGGTTTGAACCAATTATTGAGGAAATGTGTCTATTAACTCTATATTCTAGGTAATTATATTGGCCTTAAGAGCTAACCAATGTACCACAAGTGTAACTAAGAAAAAAACTGGAAACAATAAAATGCCCCAATTCCAAAACCGAAGGCAAAATTAAACGCGAGACTTTCCCAGAAACGTGGTGCAGGTAATTTGCACTGATCGCTCTGTGCGTCTGTAACCTGTAGGTTTATATCATGGAGAAAGGTCCCTTAGCTACCGCTTGATGCGCTTGCAGCAAAGATGCAAAGGCAGTTGTCGAAACAAACAGCTTGTCACACTGTTTTTGTTTTTGTTTTGTTTTGTTTTTGTTATTTTAATTGGAAAGGCATGCGTGAAGTTTGTGGATCATGTGACACTTTGGGACAGTTGTGTTTACTGTGATACAACAAATTTGAGATGGTTTTCAACAAGATGCACAAAAAATTGTTTTTAATGTTTAAAAGTAAAATAAAGGTGTTCTTTCTCCAAGAAAACATATCGTTATGACAGAGATTTAAATATGCTGTCTTTTTTAGAATTTAACTGAAAAGCGGGCTGAAACGTTTCTTTTTAAAATGTAAATATATCAATAAGTAAATTATACCCTATAGTTATTTCCAAAGTGAGAAACCTACGCAATGTAGCGCAGTAAACGTAAGTAGAAGTGCAGTGAAAATCAGACATTTATGTTGCAATTCCCAAATCAGAGGATTAAATGCAGGCGATGTCTCCCGTAGTAAACTGCATAAATAACATCTCAAAAACAACAGTATAGAATATCCAGTCTTTACAAGAGGCAAAGCCTCCCCTTCGTTGCACATAAACCCGCGCACGACTTGGAGGCTCCCGCTCCACAGATTAATGAAGATATTCTAATATGAGAAATAAAAGTTATAAGTCAGGGACATTTCAGGTCTTGGATAATGTTTATTTACTAAAAATCAGTTTTTACAAGTTACTGCACATTTAGATAGACTCATGTATGTACACAGTACAGATAGAAAGATATTCAATAAATACCACTTCCCCTGCCCCTTAAGCGAGGGTGCAGGACTTTGAGAACACTACAAATTTTATTTACATTTACAGCAAAAATCCTCAAAGAAAATCTAATATCAAATATCAATCCCATAAAGGCCACGTTGTGAAGGTTAAAAAAAACTAATACATGTATTTTTTTTCTCTCTAAAATATAATTCTGTCTCCCCTTTAAGAAATATAGAAATCGTGTCAGGAAATACAGATATTAACACAGCAAATATGGAAAACGTTACCCGATGACAGAAAAATATTCAATGCTGAATGAGGACTTCAAGTGATGACAAAGAGAGTGCACTTCGTGGTCTTAAGGCACTGACACTAATTAAGAACTTTTCTGTTGCTTTTAATAATATCCCCCCGCTTTAGAGGATTATTGCCTTTAGATCCGGACGCATTTAAATGTCCAGTAGCTTTTGCAGAGGAAGGAGTACAGGCTGGGATGAGACGTTTAAGGCATGTCATTTAAAAAAAACCTTGACATCTAGTTATGGAGTTTTGCCCAAGAAAATTGAGGCTGTGAATCCACGATCCGCAGAACTGGACACAAAAATGAGAGTAAATGAGCGCACTCAGTCCGATTACGCACACATTTTAAAAATCAACATTTGCCACATATCTTATTTATCTTGGGTTTTGGAGTTTGGAAAAAGAATCTGAACTCCAAACTGAAAATATTTCCAGAAATGTGGGCTACAAGAAGCATTATCCTTATTTTTAAGTGTACTACAGCCACAACCAGGCGCGCGCGCACGCACGCACACACACACACACACACACACACACACACACACACATTGGAATATTAAGACAAATAGTACATCCCATAAGTCACGGGTCCACTGAACAGTCCGGGGACCGGCAGACTGGGCCTCGGGAAGGCGTTTGAAGGGCCCCATGATGGAGAGCTCATGTGCGCTCCGAGGGGGAAAGGCAGCGCGAAGGCGGGCAGGACCGGCTTGGAGGCCAACTTATACTTTTCCAGCTCGGCTTCCTGCAGTCTCTTGGCTTTAGCCCTCCTGTTCTGAAACCATATTTTGACCTGAGTCTCCGTCAGGTTGAGAGAGTTGGAGAACTCGGCTCGCTCTGCGATGGAGAGGTACTGCTTCTGGCGAAACTTGCGCTCCAGCGCAAGAAGCTGTGAGGTAGTGAAGGGCGTGCGAGGTTTCCTGTTGTTTTTGTGTTTCCTTAGAGTACACTGAGTTGGACTTGAGCTTCCTGTCACAAAGAAATTGCAGGGGTTATATTAAATTGGAGTTTAACCGAGGCGGGATTATCACAGCAGGTGAACTTAAGAGTGTTCGCCATTAGATACAAACACAAGCATAAAGCAGACTTTAGCATGTTTTTGTTGACAAATTAACCAGCATCTCAGACCATTCAGTTATGTAAACGTGGAATCAGTGGTTGGAGCATACGCTCAGACTTTCAAAAAAATCGCCTTTCCTATATGATTTTTCTAGACATTTAGAAGAACTTAGGGAACAAACAATTTCTGGCAAAGAACCAGTGCAGCAGAAAAGCAAGCGCTTCATGAGCTTAGATACAAAACATTTAACAATCATTCCTTTGTCATCACTAATAAATGACAAGTAAAATGCAAGAAAGAAAAGTATGCATGTCATGCGCATGTAAGTCAACAAGGTATCTCATAATTAAACTTGATATGTAGCCCCTATAGAGAAGCGAATAAGCGCAGTTTATTTTTGTCTGATAACAGCAGAGGGACGGACTTACGGGGAGGTGTAGAAAAGGAGGACGTCTGGAACCAAGTGCTCTGATCTTTCTCACAAAACTGTGGACTGTTCTCGCTGGAACTACAGGAAACACTCTGCGAGCTTTCAGCCGAAATCTTCCTCTCCGCGTAAAAAGTCCTTGGAGAGACATGTGCGCCTTGCCCTGCCACGGGCTTCGGCAGAACAAGAGCTAAATCTGAGGACGAGTAAGAAGTCCGACAGGTGGTCTTCTTGGAAATCAACGACTCAACGCTGAACGGGAGGCTGCTCCGCTGAAGTTTGTATCCTTTCTCGGTTGTCATGTCTTTGGGTTGCGGCTCCTCGCCCTCCGTATCCGTCTCCTCCTTTTGATGAAGCTGTTTAGCGTCTTGGGACGGAGACCCCTGCACAGGATTCATCATGATACAAGGGGATGGGGCCATGCACCTCCGTGCGGCCCGTTTAGAGGATTTACGTGGCTGAGGGTTACGGTGTCCAATGTGCGTCTTTGCGCTGTCAGCGGTTCCAGTAGCTTTTTACGCACTGGACGGGGTCGTCTATAAAAGGACAGGGGCTGTCCCCCCCGCGCTGCTTCCACCAATCATCTCGTCAAGTTGGCCTCGTGACGTCTCAGAGTGCGGTTTTGATTGGCCTACTGCCTTCCAAGAGAACATCAAGAGGCCTTTGAAAGGAAGGAGACGTTAATCATACAGACCCCATGCGGTGCGGGGCTATTGATGGGTCTCACAAAGTAGCTTAGACCAATTTTAGCGCAATTAACCAGTGGGGAGGACTCTCTTGACCATTTACATCCATTAGCAGGGCACATCCATCGGTACTTGAATTACTGTCCTACTGTAAAGCTTAGCAGGGACTAATGAGTTACATGTCAATATCAGAAACTTTTAGTAAAGATATCAGACATAAAAATCTATTTCATTCACGAATTAAAAGCAAACGCATTCGTAAATAAATAACCTGCCCGTATAAGAGTACATGATAGAAATAAAAATAAATGAAGCAGCTTAAAAGAAATTCCAATCAGAAAGAGTGCGGAGCCAGGACAGAAATTGATTAGGTATGAGTGTTGGTCACAGAGCATTGCAGCAATTTAAGGCCTGTCAGGAGCTCTTCTACTTAACAATGGCCTCGGTTGAGAAGCAACAGGCGTTTTCTTTCTCCAGGTCATACTATTTAATAAGCCAGACAAGTTGTGTTTTGCAAGGCGCCAGACTCGGCAGGATCAAAAAGGAAGATACCTCGGGGAGAAAAGGCAACGGTTAACTCCACTTAACCAATTGTCCTCCGAATATTTCATAGTCCAGTGCATGGAGCTGGGTGGAAGCAGGCGCTGACAGTTAACTGTTTCACGTCTGGGTTCATTTTTCAACTCATCTGGACATATTTTGTTATGAGAACAGAAACCAAACTCTCCAGCAGCAAAAATAATTATAAATAACCCTCAAATGATATTATGATGTAAGATGTATAAGGAGTGCCACAAACGACTAATTTCATGAAGTTAACCATAATAATAATTAATTGGAAATGCCATTGCTGCATTATTTAATCATTATTTGCAGAGCTGCTGTGTCATAAATGTCCTTTTCTGAGTATTACACATGCAAATTCATGAAGTTAGCACACTGATCAAAGTGTAAAATGGCCCATCCATACATGCAAAGTCCTTCATATTATCAGCAAAAATATAAATAGCATAGAAAAGTGATGACTATAGCTAGATGAACATGTAGAAAGCTTTTACTGTTGTAATTACATTACTGGGTTCACTGGAACCCAGTAATGTAATAAATGTCCAACTGTCACTGGACAGTTTTATAATAAATACTTTTTTTTTTGAGGTGGAGAGATGGTTTAAATAAAGTCTTAATCTGCAGTGCAATGAGTACAATATGTGTAGAATAAAAAGTTCAGTCTTTTTCATAAATGTGCAGTGAGGTATAAACAAGGCTGAATAAATATGGGAATAGTTGAAGCACAACACTTCAAGTATCTATCACTCACAAAAATAACTACTGAATGAATCTCCTACATTTAATGATGATTAACATCTAAATTCTTCTCCACTGACACGTCCAAGCTGATATCACATTAAACATGTCAGCAGCACACTGAGGCCTCCGAGCCAACACAAGACCCCACTGAGAACTCACACAGTCAGCAAAGCTATCAAATACACAAGTAGTGGATTAGTGTGAAGATGGACTGAGCCAGTGGTCAGTCTAAGAACTTAAGCCCTCCACTCCTCCACCCTCTTTTAGTCCCTCAAATTACTTTAATAGCCCCCCTCCAAGAGTAGTTGCTTAACTGGATGACAACAATGATATTTAACTGGCTTGACCTGCCATGTACAGAGACTTCAAGTAACCACTTTACACAGTTGAAGCTCACATGTGAATATTGACCCAACTGATGGTTAGCCCCGTGAAAGCCCTCAGGTGTAAAAATTTACCTCTCATCAGGTGAGAGGCACAACTTCTACTTGATCATTCAACTTGAGTAAATCCTGATGTTGAGTCTGCTCCTTCATTTCCTATCTGACAAAACCAGCCCTCTGTCTCCTCACACACCGCGGCCTCTTGTCATCCAGCTGGTTTGTGTTTAAATGTGTACCCCTTCCCTGTGTCTCATCGCCACGCTGTCGTGCAAGAAGGGGATGAGAGTCGGGCTGCGGGTGCGCAACCTCATTCATCTGATACAGGTACATCCAGAAATAAATCTACACGAGAAGTGCACTCACCTCTCCTCCCCTGGAGTTTGGTGCCGTGTATTTAGCTTCGGGTCCTCTCTCCCCTGCCTCAAAAGACATTTCTGTAACAGCATGCAGGCGAGTGAACTGTGTCAGAAGGTGTTAGTGAGTTTGAAAGCAGATCTGTTCTTCAAGGTCGATGCTAGCTTGATGGGAAGCACTTTCCCCTCAGCTGGCACCAGAAACGAATACTTTTTCACATGTATGAGCAAGGAGCTGTTTTCAATACTCTCATGCTTCAATTAAACCATTTATCCAGTTCATAAAGTGCAAGGGCCAAGTGGTGGCACAATAAGCTATGTGAGAAAACAGTTTAAGGCTGTAGGCTTTTAAGGTCACTCTCATGTCAAACTCAGAGACCCCCATAAACCAAATTTTAAGTTTTCTTTATTCAAACCCATTGGAGTGTGCAAAAGCTTATGAACTCCGATTCCGTGTTATTCCTGTTGAGCTGATGTCCGTCTTCCATCAACAATATGTGAATTCCCCACTGTAGTGAGGTCTTCTGACAAACAAACAGATCATTTATGAGGAGTGAGTGAGCTGTGGAACCCAATCCCTGTGAGATGTGTCAACAGTGGCACAAAGACCTGTAGCTACAGGCCTCAGCAAGATGGACACTTTGCTGAGATGACAGAGTGTGGAGCAGATGGAGACAAGTGAGCGTGTTACTCTCAGCAACATCCCAACACATCACTCTTGCTTTCTCTGGCTTTTCTTGTCTGAAATTAGCTGAAGAAAACTGAGATACCGAGCCAAAGCTGAACAAAGCTATCCACTTCATGTAATCAAACGGAACGTTCTGCATGGAGATGCAGTCACCATTTGTGCATGAAGACTAGAGGTAACTATTATTTAAAATTTCTAACTCGGTCAACACTTTAATTGGTTCAGCTCCCTCACATACGGCAAGCAGCACAGCGCTCTCTCTTTAACAGCAGTTTAAAAAGCAGTTATTTGTGTTTCTCTGTACTGCGGAAAATATCTTTGACCTTTAATTTGACTTAACAAGTTGATCCACTCCACATCAGGCTGGCTTCAATCCTGCACTTAAACGCTGGTTTGACATTTTCTGCCAAAGCCACTTCCTCTTGTGGCATCAGAGTGCCCTGTGTTTGAATGTCGGGTAATGAGAGAAATATTCTTGCCGTGCTAAAGGAAAGGAAGCAAATTGCCTTCATCGTGGCTTCTTTTTTGGACTGTAAAAAAGCAATCAGGGGATGGAGTGCCCTGCAGTGTTATAGCTGCTCTTTTTGACTCAAACCAGTTCACAGTGAGGTTTATTTCATACATCACTGGGTGTGGGATATGCATTTTGAAGTCAGTTTTGAAATTAATACTTGTTCATAAGCTGATAAGGGCTATCTCTAACACCGCTCGCCATTCTAGTGTATTCAAAAACAGGGTTCCTCCTGAGCTCTCTTGCCAATAGAGATTGTTAAGGAGGAAAAACCTCAAGAGGTGACAATGCAATTGGCAATTTCGCCTGGCTTTCCATCGGCCATAGAAATCCACATTCTTGAGGAAAGTCTAGAGACAATGCAAGTGGGCGAGTTAGGTTGAGCACTGGGGACGAGGAACTTTGTGTGGCTACTCTGCGGTCTCATTCACAAACCGAAGAATGTCACCACAATCTCATACGCTCTTAGCAGCCAAAGCTGTGATGCAGTATATCTGAGGGGAAAAAAACGAAGGCAGCAGCATCAATTTTCTCTTTTACTGCTGGCTTCAAATCCCAGAGAGGCCAAAACCAGTAACTATTGTATAAATTACAGCAATTTGGTAGATATTATGTTTTCTGTTTTACGTAATAAAAAAGTTTTGGGTGATATTTAAGCAGGGTGAGATGAAATATAGATAATTCCTTCCAAAGAATTTCCATTAAGTGTAACTGGGAAGATTATTCAATCTTTACGGCTCAATGCAGGTACATTTACAGCACTTACACAGTCAAATTATAGTAAATTAGGAACAATTTGTATATGTTATTGTATTTCATTGAACTGGAAAACATTAATCATAATCACACCAATAAAGCAGTGAGTTTTAAAAACAACTGATGTCAAAACGGATGACAAATTTTAAATTTTAAGGGTTGTTTTCCACAAAGCTAACTCACAATCACACTTCCCTTTTGAAAATTGCCTCCAGGTGGAAAACGTCAGATTGTTTTTTCTGTCACTTAATATTTTTACAAGCACATTAGCCATCCCCATAACTGATGCAAAATTCCTGTAATTGTATCTGAGTTAAAATGACCCCATTCATTATTTTATTTATAATAATGTTTGGCACTAATCATTCTTTTTAGTAGCTAATCTTGTGTTAAATCTAATGAGTACATACCTTTGTAAGTCAATATTTTGCAGTCAATAGTGGTTTGATACACTGTAGATCCAAGCTGGCAAATCTTGTTTCATAGTAATAATGTTATTGCAGGCACCAAAGGTCAGAACAAATATGTGTGTTTGAATATCCTGAGATTACAATTTCAAAGTCCTCCCCATGAGAAGTCGAACAAAGGAGAGGGTGGGAAGTTTAAAAAGCGGGGTCTCTTTCAAATAAATAAGCATGGCTCGAGCCTGAATAGGGCTGCTACCCAGCAGCCGGATTGGTTCTCAGAAGATTGAGAGCAGCGACAGTGCATGCTCTGCTTCTTCTTCTCATCCTCCTCCACTGACTCCCAAACACACTGATGTAGTAAACGCAAACAACCAGATAGAGTCTCACAACTGTCATTAAGAGTCCTGCTCATTTCTTTATCCCACCTTTTATCACTTCTGTTCACCCCCTTTTCACCAGCTGAACAGACCGTGGACAAGAAAGTAGATGGGGGGTAAGAGCTCCCCCTTTTTGTGCTATTGCTTAATGAGCCTGAAAATACAATTGCACTGTCCTGACTGTGAAGGTAGCCTGCAGGCTAGTGTAAATTAGCAGTGCAAGGAAGCCTGGAGGGCTGAGTCTTGCTGAGCAGCCAGAATAGAGAGATGTGGTGAGAGGGGAAAATCCTGTTAGGGCAGTGCATACAGGGGGAATCACGGTGTGTTTTTGACCCAACTGGAGCTCATAGGGCCACTTGTTGAATCCCACAGTCGTGAATCCCAAATACAATCACATACAATCTCACTGCTGATCTGTGAGATTTATTGAGACTGCACCACAGCCATGTGTAATGGCATCCATTATGTGAGATGTCAGTTGTTCATCACATTTCAAACCTATAATTCCATTTAGTTTCTCACAATGGCTCCTTTTGAGCCACTACTACAATCATCATTCAATTTAATTTTCTATTCTTTTGTAGATTCCAAGGCAACGCAGCGGAGGCGAGTCTCCCACATTGCATATGTCCTCTTATGAGCTCGAGATGCTCTTTTGACCGCTCCGCTAGGCATCTGCTGCCCATTGCTGCATTCTAATGCACATATCCTGCTGGGATGTTAACTTTAGGCCCTCAGTAATTGATGGCTTCCACACTTCAGCCGAGTCCCCCCTTTTTCCTTCTCCCTGCCGATTGTTGGTATATCTCTGTGGTTTGGGGTCTTTCAGTCAACCATTGTTCTTTTATGGAGGAATTATAATAGACTAAAGTAGAAGGAGAAAAGAAAAAGAAAGGAGGGGGAGAGAAGGGGAGGGGATAAAAAGAGAGTCGCTGCTGATATTTAGTGAACTCCAAAGGGGGAGTTTTCATTCTCATTCTGCAAGTTTGGCACATGCCTTCTGTTACTAAGTGGCAGTGTATTGAAAGAGCTTCTTGCATTTCCCATTCTGCAGCTCTGCTAGGTGCCTAGACTTACAACCCTGGCAGCTGTTGGGCCTTCTATGCAGCTATAGACTCCTCTCCACAGGTGAGCTCCCCTACCAAACTCCCAGTCTCCACTTCACTCAATAGGGCCTTTTTCAAGCCTTTTATCAGTGGGGAGAGGCTGACTTTATGTGTGTGCCCCTCACATAACTGCAATTCATGGTTCTCAAGATTGCAATTAATGTTATTCATTGTGTAGCACACGCAGTTTGATTCCGCACCAGGGTGATTTATATCTTGTTTTAGCACCGTCTTCTTGAGCACATTTGGATGCAGGTCTTTTTAAAATTTGTGTAAATGGCAATTACAACCTCCATGAAAAAACAAACATAAGCATCATGCAAACAAATCCTGTTTCTGTGGCAAAGAGATTGGAGGCTTCACTGAGGCTTTTTTCAGATAAACAACACACTAAAACAAATCAATGGAAATACAGCACAGTATATTTGCAGGAAAAAATAACAATTTTGTGCCTAATTTCTCCCAAATTTGCCACATTATGATGCTGCATACAGTATGTGTTTATGTGATATGCTAGCCAAAGTGGCCAGTGGTTGGGTCTCTATTTCTGTAAAGCAACAATTACTTTAAGAGCTATCGGCTGGATTGGTAAACCACTCTAAATGATGTTGTTGTTTTGGTTTGGGCAGGCTTCAGCACCTTTTTTCTTCAGAATTCAGTGGCAGAATATTCACTTGTTTATTTTTTTCTTCTCTTTTTTTCTCCCTGTGATGCGAGCTGTTACATATTACTCCTAAGGTGTGGTGCCTCTTCCCTCAAAGGGTTCCACTGTTTCCTCCAAACTGCTGCCAAGCTGGGCTATCTATTCATTTGGTTACTTAAGTGTAATTGCTCCCCTTTGAAGCCTCAAAGAGGCAAATCATTTGCTTTGGCCCCGGGGCAGTAATGGTCACCGAGCAAGCGACCCCCTCCCGGTCCGAGAGCGTCGAAGAGACCGCGAGAGGCCAGCTCCCATACGGAGAAGAAATAATACGGCCTGGGCCGCTCAATTTCACCTCCCTTTTCATCCCATTCTTTGAAAACTTTTTATTAACAACAGCTTTCTCTCTCATACCAGGGCGCCAGGAGAGGGGAGGAGAGGTGGGGAGGGAGGGGTGGTGGTGGTGGCATGAGAGGATATCAGCAGCGGGGGAGGAGATGGAGGGGGTGGAAGGGGTGGCTGTCCCCCTGTAGAGGTCTGCTGGATTCTCACACACTCACATGCACATGCATATACATACACACATCATCAGTAGTGACAGGTCAAGGAGGCACTGAGAAAACAGCCGCCCCCTTCCCTCTCCCCCATGGTTCATACTGCTAAACAGGGACTCATGTTTCATATGCCACAGGCCTCTCGCACACACACACACACACGCATGCACGCGTGCACGTGCACACGCACC
>VUQK01034188.1:0-21181 GCA_015106715.1 Bujurquina vittata
ACCAGCATCTGCCCTCACCCTCCTGCTGTGTGAGCACCATCTTCTCCATAGCAAACACTGAAACTGAGCGCTCTTGATCTCTCAAAGAAAGTAGGTGGTGGCGGCGGCGGTGGTGGTGATGGGGATGGTGGTGGTGATGGTGGTGGTGGTGGTGGTGATGGGGATGGTGATGGTGGTGATGGTGGTGGTGGTGGTGATGGTGATGGTGGTGGTGATGATGGTGGTGGTGGTGGTGGTGGTGGTGGTGATGGTGGTGGTGGTGGTGGTGGTGGTGGTGGTGGTGATGGTGGTGGTGATGGTGGCAGTGGTGAAGGTGGTGGTGATGGTGGCAGTGGTGAAGGTGGTGGTGATGGTGGCAGTGGTGGTGTTGTGTTGTTGCTGAGGGGGATGTTAATCACCAAACATGAAAATCTGAATGTGTCAAGAAGAAAGTGGAACATGAAACTGATGAGATGGGCTGTTCTTACTGTGCTCAACAGGAAAGGATCCGGTTCCTCCGCCAGCACATCCTGGATCAGAGGAGGTGGGTATGCAGAGCCCTGAGGGGGTGTGCAGCCAGGAGCAGAACCGTCTTAGGAGGACGAGGACGAGGAGGACGAGGAGGACGAGGAGCGCGTCTTCATGCTCTACTTATGCGGTAAAAAAACAAACTGGTTTAAAGTCCCAGGAACTATATAAATATTTTTACACACCTCTAAAAGTTCTTTTAATTTCACTAGAGAAAATTTAACATTCTTATTTTCTCTCATTTACACTACTGTGAAAAAGTATTTTTACCTCCTGATTTCTTAGGGGTTTTTTTTTGCACGTTTGTCACACTTCCATGTTTCTGATCATCAAACTAACCCCCACATGCCCGACTGTTGGTCTGTGTTAGTCTATGCAGCTGTAACGGCACTGAAACCTTCCCAAATGCTCAGCTTTGTCTCTTCAGTCCTCAGAATATTTTCCCTAAAGTTTTTTTGTTTGTTGGTAAGTGTGAGACGAGTCTTTGTGTTCTTGTTGGTCAGCAGTGGTTTTCTCCTTGGAGCGCTACCATGGAGGCCATTTTTGCCCAGTCTCTTTCTTATTGTTGAATCATGAACTCTTTGTAAACCTTCCCAGACTGATAAATGTCAGTCACTTTGTTTCTCAGCTGGTTCTTTAGATATTAAAGTTTCACTTTGTCAGTCAGCTTCTGCTAAAATGATGTCTGTAGTAGTGAGCAGCACAGATCACCTTTAACTGCTTTTACGTTACAAAAATGTTTCTGACACAGTATAACAATTATAATTAAGGGGCCAATGAGTAGACAGCTTTTTCCCCTTTCCAGCTGCAACATTCACATTAGCATTAGCGTTCTCATTAAAGTAGCCTAGGATCAGAATTGTCAGTCTGTGATCTGAATGTTTTCATGACTCTATGTCAGCTTACCTGGAGGAGCTCACCTGTCTCATCTACTGGGCCTGTCAACACCTGACACCTGTTTGATCTGTGGAGCAGTGCTGAAGCTGCATGACATGAACACGGTCATCTGTGATGCACCACACTGTTCAGGTAACACACGTGCGGTAATCCCGGCTGTGATGTCGGCGTGTAGTGATTTAGTCACCATCAGGCTCACTAACAAAGTCTGAGGCGTGTCTTTCCCATTTATTTAACCGGTGATTCAATGCTTTGCATTAAGAAACAGCCAAAGATTGATTCATTTCCCACACCAGGACAAACAAATTCCTGCAGAGTGATGCTGTAAACTGGAGGGTTTGTGTGTGTGTGTGTGTGGGTGGGTGCGCATGTGTGTGTGTGGGTGGGTGTGTGCGTGTGTGTGTGCGCGCTGAGGGAGTGTCCTGCAGCTCTCGCTGTTGTTGACTCAGCTGAAGTGAGAGATAACAGACGCTAACTGTAGTAAATTTAACTCTTTAGTGTCCTTGTGCAGATGCGGGCAGGTTTTAGGCACCTGGCTGTATAATTCCCTGAAACCTTGGACTGATTCAGTGTTTCAAACAAATTACTGCTGTAAAATGTTTTGGAAAGCGATTTTAGCTGAAGAGGTTAAAAAAAAGTCGCTACTGTCCTGATGAATCCATCCATCGATGGTGCTTCCCTCAGCAGGATTCATGTTGCACTGATGCCGGATGAATTTTAAAATGGTAATTTCTGCCTGTCAGTCTACATATAAAAACCCCTAAACGATGAAGTGATAGCCTGGTAACATCTTATTTCCAGATAAGTCATGCACAGTGAGCTGGTCCTGAATAAGGGTTTTTAAAATTTGCATCATGAATGAAAGAAAACTGTTTTCCACGTGCCGTTGTTGCTGCTCTCGGGTCTGAGTTTTTTATGAGCTGCTGCTGTTTTTGCAGGCGCGTACTGTCGGACGTACTTCCAGAGTTTGGGAAACGTGTGTGTCATCTGCTTGCGACCTCTGACCTCCCAGGAAGACAGTGAGGAGGAGCTGTGAGTGAACCGCAGAGAAGTACTGTCAAATCGAGCTGAAGCTGCTTCAGTAACAGTCATGATGTGTTTCAGTCACTCTGATTTAGGTTATTGTAAAGGAGAGGACCAGTCACAATTACTAATAACTGACAGCTTGCTGCTACAGCCGCCTGTCAATCACACCCCTATTAATGGAAACTTTAACAATCATTTCTGCTGTAAACTTGGACGTTTTAATTCGGGAGTCTGTGGTCACCGACTCACTGCTGGAGCCTCTGCTGGACGGCAGAGGAACTGCAGGTTTTGCATTAGCTCATTTTTCCAGCCTCAGTGGTTGTTGCATTGTAGCTGCACACACCTGCACACACCTCCCTGTGAGGCTGCTTACTGTGACCTTTTAATTCACATCTTTTAACTTTTTCTCTACATCAGACGAACCTGTGCACAGTGTATTAGACAGGAGTGTCTTAGAGTATTATTCCAGAGATGAAAGTTTGCCACATGAACCTGACACCTGCACTGGGTCCTCGATTTCTTTGTCAAAGGTAGCAGCAGTAAATTGAAAGTGAAGGTAAACCATGTAAACTTCTTTGGCCATGCTGGTGCGTCAGGGCCTCTTACAAATATTAAAAAAATACACTTAATAACAAAGCGCAGAAGAAGGATTCAGATGCTCGAGCACAGAAGAGTATGTAGCCTTCTCCAAGTCAGTCAAACTTACTCTATCCTGCCCAAGATTCAGAATCTGGAAAAAAGTTTCCCCCTCTGTAAAAGCTGTGTGTCCCATCAGAGGGCCCTCCCCGTGCACACGTTGAGAACCACTAGTCTATGCTTTCTTTATCTGTTTCTCTCAGAGGCTCCTCTGATGACGAGCAGCCAGGTTTGTGGTCCACCCACTCGGCAAAGACAGAGATGAGAAGGAGGAGGAGCGCCACAGGGAACGCTCAAATAGTCCAGTTAGAGAAGATGATGGAGGCGAGAGATTCAGTAGCGGCAACATTAGTGTTTACTTAGACTCTGAACTCAGGTAGGACATCAGAAAGAGCACTGTAAAACACTCACTCGTATTGATTGAAACTGGTAGTAAACAAACAATTGTCCATTTGTAGATTTTTTAATTTCACCTCCTTTCCTGGAAATGTCCTGAACATCTGTTTTCCCACTCTGGCTGCTGTCAGTGAAGCCGACATGATGTACCAGGACCAACCGGGGTCAGACGAGTCCGACAGCGACGACTCCTTAAACTCTGCTCGCTCAGAGGACCGGTCTCGTCACTGTCCTCATTCACACACCCGCCCATCCTCAGAACCTCCAGGATCCTCCAGAACCATCTAATTCTTCCAGGCCTGGTCCCCCAGACCCTGAAGCTCAACCACATGTTCCACTTTATAATTAAAGTTATTAAAGCATGAACTGAAGCAGGGAAATCAAATTTACAAGACACAAACATTATAACCAAACTTAAGCTCCGCCTACTGGCTTTTTCCACAGCTTTAATGCATCTCAGTGTTTTTCAATAGTGGGAACAAATAAAACCAGACACGTCTGTGCAGGGAGGCCGTGATCAGAGATGCTCTGCTCACTGAGGCAGAGAATCTGCTTGAGCTCCAGCTAAATAGGCCATGTAAAAAAAGAGGTTGTATTGGTTCATGAACCCACATTCTGAAGCCTCAGTTTTGGTATTTCTGACGCCACCACATTGGCTTTTTGGATCCAAAAGTGACCATATTTGAATTAGAGGACGTTATCAGCTAGTACAAGCGTTTTTTGAAGGAGCGGACCAAAAGGGCAAGATGCTGGAGAAGATCTGCGTTAAAGTCCAAAATCTGAGAGTTCTGGGTCTACCACAGGGTCAGAAAACCTCCAAGGGGAGGGTATCAGGAGGCATCCTGATCAGATTGGAATGATCACAGCTGGCAACTGTCCGGAAAAAGGAACTGACCTCGCTCAGGATGTCCAAGCTCCTCGCCTTATCTCTTAGGTTGAGCTTAGTCACCCTGCAGGTGAAGCTGCTGCCTGTGTCTGCGCTTGTATTCTTGTATTCCTGTGATTGTGAGATGCCTCGAGCGCACGGCCATACAGTAGGTTATGGTAGGAATGTAGATCAACAGGTAAATGAAAAATGTGCCCGTCTTCCTCTGTTCTTTCACAAAAACGGTATGCGTTGGCACCAGCGCTGCATCCATCGCACAGTCCCTAAATTACGCGCTGAGCTTAAATCAAAGAACATGAGTTAAAATGGCTTCAAAACTGCAGAGAGACCAACAGACACAAAGTAACAACAGACAGACTCCTGCTGATCGATAGAGATTTAAAAGGTTTCTAATGAAATAACAGTGGAATAACGTTTGTTGGTACGAAAGCCGCCAAAGCATCAGAACAGATGTGTAGATGTAACAAGAGGACGGGCGTGTCTGATCATACTCAGTATGTAACACTCTAGAATCTGCAGACTTTGATTTTTGTAATAAATGTTCTTTGTCTCACTGGAGGTTTTACTTCACAGGAGGAAGTGAATGCTAGCCTCACCTGTTGAGCTCTGACCACATTTACTGACTGCTTCCTTCTTGCTGCCACGCTTTTCATGTGTCTTCCTTTTTTGGTTTGGGGTTTCGCTGTCTATCTCAGACAGCGGGAATTTCTTCTACTCTTTTTTGGGTCAGATAATGTTCCAATCATGTTGTGTTCCTTTCTCCAAAGAAAGTTAAACAGGTTTTATCCAGTAATTGTAATATACAGTGTATTTATGAAGCTCTCATCAGTGCCAGCTGTGAGACTGTGGACTGATGCGTTCATCACCCTTCTCATCTTTTGGAAGAATGGTGTTTGTCCATCCGCATCCAGAGACTCGGAGAATCCATGCCGAGATGGTCCATGTACCACCTTTAAGTTGTTTTTTCCATTAATGTGTCACCTCACTGTACTTTCCAAAGTCATTTGAGTTCATGGGCCTCATATAAAATGGGAAATGAGACCAGCCAGTAAAAGTATTACATGATGTCATTTTAATAACTACTCACCCTCCAAACTTTCACCTTCTATAACTGTAAAGGTGGGCATTCTGAGCATGTTTACCTGAGCACAGGTAAAAGACACGCCTCACCACACGCCCGCTAAAACTTTGCTAGGCAACAGAAGGTATCATGTTAAATTATTTATCATTTAATGCGTGATTCTCTTGAAAACCAGAATGCAGAGCCTGTGATATCTAAAATATGTGTGGAATTTCAAAAACATCTCAGTGGAAAGCTTCACGTCACGTTTCAATAAGCCAATCAAATGTTCCTCACCTGTGTGGTAATGTAGAGATAACCACAAAACCACCAGCAGTGCGATAGGTTGGAGTAACTGATGAGGCCTCAGCAACACAGCCAGCGAGTGTGACGAGATGGAGCCATCCAATGGAGCAAAACGGACCCTTTATTGACCATTGTGCGCTAAAGATTGTCTTCACAATAAAACTTTACACTTTTTTGTCGTCACTGTGTGTGTGCGCGCGCGCGCGCGTGTGTGTGTGTGTTTGGGGTGTGGCCAACAGCCCAGAGCTGACTAACAAAGAAAGGTAACAGAAAGTTTGGGAAGACAAACAGGCGCAGAGGGTCTGAGAGCTGCAGAGGATCACATATTCAAGCTGCCCGTGTGTGTTTCCAGTGTGTGTCAGTGGGTGTGTGTCAGTGGGTGTACTCGGTGTGTATCAGTGTGCGTGCTGAGTGGGAGGACTCTGTGACTCTCAGCAGGAAACGTGCGTAAATCCTCCGTCGCTCTCTGCTCGGTGCGTCTCAGTCTCGGTGGTTTTTCACTTGTTTTGATTTTTCCCCTCTTTCTGTTGGAGCAAACCTGCACAGATGGAGACCAAGGTAAGAGGATCGAGCTGCTCAGCTGAGTGATCAGAGGGATCGGTTGGGAAGGGCGCGGGCGGGGGGAGCGCAGGACTGCTGGGTGTGATCAGGCGACGAGCCGCCGGAGACAGAAATAAAAGTTTCTGAGGATTTATGATCCCAGAGATGAAGGAAGCGGCTCAGATAACCCGAGAACTTCTTTTTGCTTTCAGTGATCTGCCACAAAGAGATGTGACGAGCACATCTCCTCTCGGTCCGGCGTTTGCGTAAAATTAGTTAAAATACAGTGGAAATACTCTTTATGAAGAACAGCCCAAGTCAGGATTATGTTAACTTAAATTATTAATACATCAACTGACTGTGGCAAAGCATACTTTATTAGCCAAGTGTTTTCTATGAATAAGCTTAATGGCATTTTAATGAAAGCAGTGCAGGAGAAACTGAAGTAATGGGGCCAAATGCTAATTGTGCAAATGTGTAGATTTCACAGCACCTCTGACAACTGAAGATATGTGAAAATGAAACTGTGGCAGCTGCACTTCATGCAGATTAACCGGGATAGAGGACAGCGGTTACTGGAAGCTGAAGGCTCATGCAAATAGTTTCTGGCATGTCTGAATTAGAAGTAGGACAAGGATCAGCAAACCTTTGCCCCTTGAGCTCTGCTTTAAACACAGACTGTATATAGATGATGGCAGCAGCCTCCCATTGGCTTTTTGGCTCTTCAAGTTGAGGCCTTCTTGTTTGCGTTTTTGGTTGCTTCCAAGTTGATGTTTTGTGGACTGAAATCATATTTAGACTAATAGGTGGAGTTATAAATGGATGGATGGTAACTAGCTTGGCTCACCAGCTGCATTCATCGACTGCACAGGTGCAATGCACAAACACAGATAACCACTACTCAGCTGCTAAAATTTCACTGATCAGAATTGGAGTTCAGCCTTCTTGGATGGTCTGTTAGTCCAATGAAGCACAGTGCAGCCATATTACTGGTCAGATCATTTCATTAAAAATGCTCCAGCAGCACAAACACGGTCCAGAGGACCAGTTCAGGGACTCCAGTTAGCTGAGGCGAAGCCTAGCTGACAACTAGCAGCTTCACCCACTTGTGTCATCATCCACCTGTTTGTCAATGAGGCCACGCCTCTAACTTAGGCCTCAACAAACCTCATAATTTTTTTTTTAATTCAGCAGTCGTTATGAGAGAGGAAATTAGCAACAGAGACCAAAGCAGTTTCTGTATCACAATTTAAACATGTTTATTTCCGCTGTGAGCTGTACATTTTAAAATGGGAGTTTATGATTCATTTTTAGAGCCAGCCTCGAGTGGGCATTAGAGGAACTGCAGGTTTTGGCACTGACATCAGGAGTTTCAGTTTGGTTTTGCCCCAGATTTTAGCATTTGTCCATGCCCCATCTGCAGTGACTCTGTGCCCGAGGCGTGGGGTTTTCCCACAGCTTCGACGTAGTGTATTTTCAAGCTGATATTGTATTGAACAGTTAGTTCTCCGTTTATGGCTTTTTCTGCAGACATCAGTTTCTGCAAAATAAAAAAAGAGTGAAAAAGTCCATTAGATGCAATAAATGAGTTAGAACAAATATGTAGTTGGTGCTTTTTGTCTCTGGGAGGCAGTATGACACTCAGCTGTGACTTCTGTCTCAGAGCAAAGAGACTTTCCATCAGCTTTAGCTGTTGGACACCAAAAATACACCGTACTGAACTATATAAACTGTAACAAGTGCCCTAAAGTGTGCGTCACAATCCACTGAGCTTCCAAACCCTGCAAATCTAAGAATATATAAACATTTTGCAGTGAAACCTTTTAATCAACAAAGTGCATCAGAAAGACTCAAACTGGCCTGATGAGTTTCTAAACGTGACAATCGTAATGAAGTGATTACAGACAGGAAGGAAGCCGGGTTTGTGTACCTGTGCCAGGCTCACTTTTCAGCCGGTTAACCTTAGAGAGAAACTTTCACACGTTTGGAAAACGCATTTCAACCCAAACCCTGATCAGGGATCAGAAAGTGGGCTTTCAGAGGAGGGGGGGGGTTGCAGAGAGCAGAGCTAAAGCGACAACAACATTCATAAACACACACACACACACACACACACACACACACTTGTGTTTCTCTTATAGTTCAGCTGTAAAAGGGGGGAGAAATAGTTTTTCTGGTTTGGGATCAGGCAGATTTGTGCAGCCGCCGCCCTCTTTCACAACAGCAGTCCAGCCCCTCAGAGAGCAGCTCGGTCTGATCTCATTCAGCTGTTCAACAGTTTCTGCTTCAGCACGGGCGAAGCAAAGCCAAAAGGCTCAAACGGATCCCCTCAGACTGCAGAGGCCTCATCGTTTTTGTCACCATTTAAAGATTAACCCCCTCTTTTTTGTCACGCTCGCTCATCTTGGTCAGTTTAAGGCTGGGAGGAAACTTCTACTGCAAACATTTTAGTATATTGAACAAATAAACCCATAGCAATGCAAGAGATGAGCCACCAATATCAATAGTGTGGCACTTAATATTGTCGCCAAAGACTGTAAATTAAAAGGCAGAGACTGTGTGAGTTTTTTTTTATTTTTGTCCACTAAAGCTTCCTTACAGCGCAGGTGTAACGAACAACCTGACGCCGAAGCGTAAATGATTAACACTTTGCAACGGCTTCAATATGAACATTGGACATTTCAAATAAAATCAAGCAGCTTATCAGTGTGGATGGTGACTGGCTGACAGATTCTCTTCCTGTTAGTAATGGGGTGAGGCCCGTATGAGTGAGTGCAAAGATCCAGTGTTGACACAATGAGTCTTTAAGGGTCCTTAGAGAATATGACTGGTAAGAATGGATGGAATAAAACCACAGCGCTTGTTAGGAAGTGCAGTGTGGCCGCGTCATCCTGTTTGTGTGCATACTGGGACCTCTGCACTTTCTTCTTCCACCTTTGTTGTCAAATAAATCCAGCTCAGACTGGAGACGCTGATCTGTGATCTTACAAATTCTCAGGAAACCAGGTTTAATCGTTTAGCTGCACCCTGTAGTTACATAGTAAAATAAACACATTTCTACCCTGACATGATTTAGTCCATCTGATAATACTTCATATTAGCAATTCACAAAAAAATGTGTCTCTTGTGTAATTTACAGATGTCCCCTAAATACATCATGTACAGGCAGTCCCCCCGTTACTGTTTTTATAATAGGACAAGCATCAGGACACAGGCGGGCTGTGTGTAAGGTGTGGTTTAAGGTGAGAACTGTCAGGCTTGGGAATGCATTCATGTCAATGAATGTCCTCACAAAGAGCCCCTGCACACAGAGTGGAGCAGGGAGCGTCAACTCCAGGGAAAACTCTGGGAACAGAGAACATAAACTGAAGTAGAAACATTCATCCAGTTCAGCACAGCAATTACTTCTGTTCCCAGCAGCATACCTGCCATGTTCGGTGTGGGTTGGATAAACGGTTGTTGAAATAGACAATGTGTTATGGGAGGGTGCACATAAGCAGGACATAGAGCAAGATAGGAATAAGTGGAGTCAGAAGGCTAAATCATGTCCAAAATTACTAACACACCACATGTTCGAGGAGCAGAAACAGTAAGGAAAAACAGGACTATACATACAGAGGAAACTGATTAGGGATCAGTTGCCGGTAAGGCGCAGGGCACAGGTGAACGCAACCAACAACAGGTGGAGGCAATGAGACAATCACAAGAGCTAACAGCCGGTTCAGAGTTTTGGTTTAAAAGAGGATCAGCTGACACATTTCACCGATTCCTTTATTTACAGCACGTTTTCAGTGCACATATGTTCCCTGCTGGGCAAATACAATCTATGTGTGAGTTGTTACATCACTGATGAAAGCCGGCTGTAAAGCTGCAGAAGCACCAACTATTCTTCACACTGTAACTGGAATGAGCACGCATGCATAAAATGCAGAAATGTTGTAACACTGGATTCTAATCTGCTGCTCAGAACGCCTGTTCAATCAGTCACATTAATCTCACTCTGAGCTCCACGTCTTTTTTCGTTTACTCCTATGACGTCAACAAGGAAAACGCAGGAGGACAAAGGCACAGGTAGATCTGACAGAGGCGGATTAACACTGGGAAACCTGGGAACATAGGAGGGAATAATAAAACTGAAAGAGGATCCGTAGCTCAACAAACACACAAAAGTTCAAAAGAAAGGCATCAGAAAAGCCTGGACCCACAATTATTAATAAGATAGTTTAAGATTACAGTGCAGTTAATGCTAAATTCAGCCAGTCTCAAGTCTACTTTAAGGTTGGCTCACTGATTAAAGTGTAAAATCATTCATGTTTGATACCAGATCATCAAAAATACATTCATACACTAAAAGTTTTCATAATGAAAAAGCTCTAAAATAGCAGGAAAGTATTTGTGTGGCATAGTTCAACAGGAGTCGAGTATTTTAATTGGAAAAGACAGCAAGATATAAACACACACACACACACACACTCACACTGGGTGAGTCTGGACTGGTCTGATGTCAGTTTGTCTTTGAGATCTTGTTTAACAGGCCAAAGTTTAGAGTTCATCGGCTTCAGGCTTCTGGAGAGCTTCTTGTTTTTGAGCAGCAGTGACCTCAGTGAGAGGGAAGGAGGTAAAAAAAAAGCACTATTAAACAGGAAAGTAAGATTAAGTCATTTGTTTATGACCAAACATTTGCTCCCACTGAGTTTTCAGTAGTGGTGAATCGTCCTCTGACTGAAGGGTTCAGTTTTCAGTGTCACTCTCATCCCGCTGCCACACAAATGGATGTTCCATACATCATTAAAAGCAGTGTTGAAGGCCACTGTCACCTGTTATTTTAGCAATGAAGTGCTGGATGTACTAAAACGTTTTTCAGTTATGTGAATTCATTCTTTCTGGTTATAAATGTGGTTCAGACACATTTTTCCTCCTGAGTTTATTTATTTATTAACTTTTAATGTCTAAAAACAGGTGGACGATTAATAGTCCTCCGCAGTCTTTTTCCAGCCTTTCACGAGTGATCGATACTGATTAATAATGATATTTCCAATGACAGCTTTTTGCTCCTGTTGCAGTACTCAGACCTGGAGCTGGCCATCAACACGTTGGCCACTGAGTTTCACAAAGCTGCAGACGATGGACCGACCATGAACACCACCCAGTTCCAGACCATGATCTCCAAACAGATGCCAGCAATCGCCAAGGTACTGATGACATCACGGCTTCTTTTCCAGTCACAAATCAAATGCTATAAATCAGCTGGTTTTATGTTTCAGTCCTCCGGCTGCTATAAAGAGACCAGTTTTATGTATGTTAAGTAATAAACTGATTGATCGATTGGAGGCGCTGCGTGCTCTGTTGTTCCTCCGGGAATCGCCCAGTGTTGCTTTGAAAAACTTACATGTATCCATAATATGATTCAACTTAGCTCTAAGGAGTATTTATGTGAAAGAATAAGAGTGAGAATATCAGAGTAAAAGTTATTTAAAAAGACTGAATAAACAGTGAGTAGTGCCTTATAATTTAATGGTTCTGATGTTTACATATTTATGGTGTAAATATATTTTAGCCCTTGTTTTACATTTACTTTTTACAAGCCAGCTTGGTTCATTTCCAATGTTTATTGTTCATTATTCAATTAATATTTGCTGTCTTGTTACATGCCACTCATGTATGAAGCAGCTTGATTTGTGTAATTGCTCTATATAAATAAAGCTTGACAGCTTGATCAAATATCAGTGTGCATACTGATGCTAAAACATACAAGAGAAGCAGCAAAATATGAAATAAGAATCCTTCATGGCAACAACAATAAAGCAGGTCACATCCTGCCCCTCCTCTCAGTTATTCTGGATCGGAGTTGTTGGAGTGCTTTGTGCCTGAGATCACAGTCCCCTGTGTTTCCACTAAGTGTTTCCAGCAGTGCTGACTGGCTTTCTGTTTCCTGCCTGCAGAAGATGGAGAGCGAAGAAGGCCTGGGTCAGGTCCTGGAGCTGATGGGCGTGCAGAGTGGCCAGAACATCTCCTTCGAGAACTTCTGGAAGCTGATCAACAGTCAAGCCCTCCAACTGTTCGGGACCATGAGCAAAAACAAGAGCACCAAGTGCACCTGCCTGCTGCAGTGAGCCCTGCAGGCAAACCACCACCACACCTGAGCATGGAAACACCACACCTGCCGGGTTTCTCTGTGCAGACCACAGGGGGGCGCTGCAGGGTGGCAATACAACTTGAAGGTCCAGAAGACAGAAAAAAAGTTCTACCGGTGATGTTCAAACTTTGTTTGTGTTATAGTCGAGTTACAACCTGCAGTTTGTTTTAAAGCCACTGAAAATACGGAGGACCAAACATGACTTGTTGGAAAAAACATAGGCTACATGAATGAGCTCGTTTATGAACGATATCATCAGATGTGTTTAGAAATAAATCAAATTGAATTAAAATTGTATAAATGAAAATTATTTAAAGAGTTTAGAGGTTAATTAACAATTACATTTTTCATTTTATACCTAAAACTGAGAAGTAAATAACCCGAAGTAACAAATGAGCAATAATAATACAACATCAAATAGGCAAAATGGACAAAAGGAAAATTATAGTCACTGTTTTTCAGGTATGGAAGATCAAAGCTGACTAATCTGAACTGATCATGAATGATAAAATACGGAAAATGTTCAAGTTTCTCTAAAAGTAATGTATGAATGTAAAAAAATGAATAAACATTGTATTAAATTTGTGTTTTAAAATGAATTAAACTGTGTAAAAGCTTTTGTATTTCAAAGCATTTCATTTAATTCATTTTTGACATTATTGAACAGCTTTATGAATTTATTTTCATGAAGTCAGCTTTGGTCCTCCGTACCCGGACTGTAACGCTCGGCTCAGATTCATGAAAACTCATTAAAAGTTTAAAGTTTAAAGTCACATTTTACAGAATCTTTAACCCCAGCGGACGGAGAGTTTACAGAAATGACTGCATGCTCTAACAAAAACAGAAAAGATGACACAAGGGCGTCGTTAAACAGTCTCATGTGTTTTTTAATGTAATCCTGGAATTAACACAGTTTTATAAATGACTTCTTATGTACTCTCAGTTTATCTCTTAAATGCAACTGTGATATTTTGATATTAACATCTGGCTTTTATATTCACTCTGAATGTTACTAACATGTTTTTTTGTTCCCTGTAAGCCATCTCAATAAATCTGTGACTGTGTTTGGTATAACAAACCCACCGCGGTGTGCTGAGTGGATGATTTGTGAGAAAACCAAAAGCTAAAGGTCATTAGTGTGTTACAGATCAGAGAGTGGAGAGGAAGGATGGCCCTAGTATGTTTGTGGTTTTAAATGTGTGATGAGGTTTCTTGATCCCTCAGTTTTTCTCTGGACTTTGTGGGTTATTTGTAGAACCTGGAGTGGAGGACAGATAATGAATTACTGGATACAGCAAGATGACAGGAAGAAAGGAAAAAAGAGAAGAAGAAGTTTATTGGTAATATTCAAACATTGTTAGTGTTTCAGTCTGGAGATGTTGTTCTTCTCTGTGAGCAGAGCTGTAAATCCCCACCTGATATCTGCTGAACGCTGTAAATATAAGATGGATGTGGGTTCGCTATCTGAAAAGTGAACCTTTGAATCTGCATTCTTTCTTAAGCCCAGCAGGGGTGGTGGTGTGTGTGTGTGTGTGTGTGGTGGGGGGGGGGGAGGGTAGGTGAGAATGGTGCGACACCTCTGGTTGCAAGAAATCTGATTGTGTGTTAATTTTGTAGATTTTGGTCCCCTTAGAGCAAAAAAAAGGAGGATAACGCAGGATATGATCCAGATCCAGATCCAGATGATGCCAGAGAAAGTGTTCAGCTTATGGGTGACATCACGGTGGCTCCATCTATGGCTGCCCTCACAGACTTTACCTGATGGTTTCCTCGACGATCACAACATACTCTGAACTTTCCCCCGTAACACACTTCCATAGGCAGTAATGAATAGTTTTAAGCAGGTGTGTGTAAGCACTTTATTATCCATATACAGGAGACATTTGGGGTGGCTCTAGCTCAGGAGGAAGAGCAGGTCATCTACTAATTAGACGGTTGGTGGTTTGATCTGCTCATGTCTGCATGCCAAAGTATCCTTGGGCAAGATACTGAACCCTGAGTGGCTCCACGGGAGTACGAATGTTAGATAGAAAGCACTTACTAAAGTGCTTGTATGAATGAGGCATGTTTGTGCTTTATAAGGACCAGTCACCATTTATATACAGTATATGATAGAGTCATACACAAGCCACCGTTACCAGGCTGCAAGGTACTTCATTCTTATGTTGCAATGTGAAGGTTTGGCTAGCAGATGGCGCCAGATGTAAGCTTAAATTCACGCTGAGACATGGACAATGTGTGGTTTTATTCAAACTGTGACACAATGTAACCATACGTGCTAAAGAAACGAAGCTCTTGTTTTTCATAGCATTATTATTATTATTATTAGCAGCGGTGATGCTGTTGATGGTTCTCTGCTCTGTGTACCTCTGAGCAACAGACCAGTTCCAGTCCACCGCGCTCTCTCCAAGGCATCTCCACACCTCCACAGGCATTTCATTTAAAGTGACTTTATTAAAAAAAAAAAAAACTTCACACAACTTAATATAGTTATTTATTTTTTAATGTTTTAGCCTTGTCTTTTGTTTTTTCTCTGGACTTTAACCTTTTTGTGATACTGAGTACAGCAGCGTAAAGTTTTGGGCATTTTACACTCAGATTTTGTCATAAATTGTTGGACTTTTTGCCCGTGCAGAGAGAGAAAGATTCAGTCTGTCTGGGATTCTCATTTAATACCCAGTCATGTGACTGGCCTTCTGCCAATCAGCCTCATCATCTGTGAGACCAACATTACAAAACCACCCCAGTCTTTGGAGTCCCAGATTTCACGAACTGTGTTACTGGTATCAAATTCAAAATGAGAACATAAAAAATATAGAAACTGATAGTTATGGCAATTAATAAAACACCAAACAGCCTTTATTGTATCTAGAGTTTAATCCCAAAGTAGGAAAAAAGTGAGAGATAATGAGTTTACAATAAGGACGGGCTTTGCAACAGCTTAGAAGATACATGACTATCACCAGGAAAATCAAGCAGCAGATCACACATTTCTGATACTTTTATAGAAAGATTTACATTTACTATCATAACTGTGCAGAAATGCCTCTCTGTTATATTGCTGGATACTCATTTTAAGCATGCTGTATGCACAAGTACAAAAGCTCAGGCGACAGGCTCCTCTAAACACTTCACACAGATCTTTTCTACTAATGAACCTTAGTGATTTCATACAGATGGGATAGCATTAAGTCAGGCACAGGAGCCCACTGCTTTCTAAACATTAGCTTTACCATTCAGAAGCAAAAAAAAAGGTGTGTGAAACAGCTTGTTTCACACAGAGGATAAACTGAGCTTAGGATCAACAAGCGGTATTTTAAGATGTCAGCCATGCAAAGCTACTCTATCAGAGTCCAGAGCCATAAATGATCATATTAGCATTCATAAAGAGCTACTTATGAGCAATTGATTATTTCTCTGCACGCATTTCTGTGGGCTCACGTTTGGTGTCACTAGATAACTCATGTGCTTCTGTGAAACAACAGATTACCTGAAGAAAATCAGCCAATAAAAATCAGCAAACACATGATCACTTCCTGGTGCGCAGACTAAACCACCTTACACTCTCGGTTACCGGGGGGTGCTTTTTCCTCCTCTCTGTGGAAAACCTTCCCATCGGAGTGCGTCTTCCACCTCAGCGTCACCTGCTCTGTGGTTCCTTGCTCCGCCAGCTTCTCCCTCACCTGAAACACAGTTTTCATCCAATAAAAGCTGCAGTGCTGTGTGCTGCAACTGGTTTCACGACCCTTCAAAAAGCCTGAGACTTTTTAAAATAAACTTTATTTAAGAAACTAGATTTAAGAAATGATTACACTAGATGTTTGAGTTAGTGAACAAAATACATTGTTTGCAGTCAGGAAATCGGTTAACTCGGCTTCATTCAATTACATTCCCACTTCCATTAATTAAATGAACTTTGTCATTTGTATGCGATGGCTTAGATCTGACAGGTTAAATTATAATAAGGGAATAACAGTGCACAGAGCTGATGCTGTCAAATTTGTCGTATCTCTTAAGTAAGTAAGTAAAGTTTGTTTCTATAGTGCTTTAGAAGAACAAAGTTCACAAAGTGCTTTACAATACATAATAAAATGAAACATTTAAAATAGAAGAGTGGAATTAAATAAAAGCCAGCCTGAACAGGTGGATCTTCAGTTTCTTTTTAAAAATATCAACAGAGTCAGCAGATCTTAAATCTAGTGAAGTGAATTCCACAACTTGGGGGCCACAACCTCAAAAGCCTTAAACTTGATTTATGCAAAGCCAACAAGTACTGATTAGCAGATCTCAGGGATCTGGACAGTTGCTAAGGTTGTAGATGGCTGCAAAACACCTCTTTGAACATTGAAGCTGGTAACATGTAGAGTGGACAGGAGGTTAACTTAATTTTATCAGCTAAACTAGTGAGAGTGTTACGAGATATCAGTTTAAAGCTCTGCATCTTTCCCTGAACCTGACTCGCTGCACTTGTGTCATGTCAGAGTTTTTATAGGTGTCTATTCACTGTATCAGGGTATCATGCATCCTCTGACCTGCTGCAGGATGGATTCTTGCACTGTGGGGTCATTCAGGTCTGCAGATCCTGCCGTCAGCCGAACCTTCACCGACCTCGACACTGAATGTTTGGTATCTGCAGGCAAAGAAAAAGCCAATCAGCCAGAGGAGGATCAGACTCTGCAGAAACAGTGAGGAAGAACTCACCTTTGTAACACAGGAAGGCGTATGGGTCATTACAGTCACGACTGTGCAAGAAACCTGATGTGTCCATTGTGACACAGTTTCCACTGCCATCAGGCGTCCCAGCTGCCCAAGGCAGGTTTGAGGCTTCGCTCCAGTCTGACCACATCCAGCCCTGTCCGTACAGTCCAATCCAGGCATCGAAATACTGTGGCATCGAACCCGTGGCCTCCTTGTTGTCCTGTAGGCTGGAGATGGTGCTCAGGTCAGTGAAGTAATTCCTGCAGTGAGTCTGAGCCTCAGACCAGGGCAAGGTTATCTGCACCAGATTGTGCCTCTCCGTCACATCTGAAGAAAAAAGGATCAGACACACTCAGA
Source organism: Bujurquina vittata (assembly GCA_015106715.1). Classification (NCBI taxonomy): domain Eukaryota; kingdom Metazoa; phylum Chordata; class Actinopteri; order Cichliformes; family Cichlidae; genus Bujurquina; species Bujurquina vittata. The sequence continues at coordinate 17,446 of VUQK01034188.1, forward strand.
GTGAGACCAAAATATTCACTCACGCCTGTAAGAAAGTCTGTTCTAAACTTCATGTCGCTTCTCTTATTTTTCTGTAAAATGATACTTCTGATTTTTTTAAAACATATTTTCTTACATTGCTTCATATGATTGCAGAATTAGAAAAATGCTGATGAAACTCACTGCTGTAACAGATAAAGAAAAATCTTTCTGAGGGTTGTCTCACACTCCAAAATCCCATTCCAGATAGGGACACATAGATCCCGGGCCCTGGCTGAGTAGGGGCCCAGCTTGTGAACGAGGATGACAGAGTCTGATTAGTTTGGGACCACCGCCAGCTCCTGAGGAGTCCAATCCACACCTCTCCGCCCCCCATCTCATTCTGGGCTTCCTGAATGTAAGCCGAGCTGTTGATGATGGCGAGGCCTGCGTAGTTGTGCCTGCAGTATTGCTGAGCGTCAAACCAGGACTTCAGCTCATTAATGTAGTGGAACTGTCTGATGAGCTGACCGGGCTGAGGATGGCAGACCATCACACAACCTGAGAGAGGACACAAGTCAGTCGGGACGGCGTGACCACAAACACAGCTCAACTCAGAGTATTTGATTCATCAGGATAATTGAAGGACACCTGAAAAAATCTTCACATATTACGATAGCGCAAAGAATGTGTTGCCATTTTTGAATGATCTGCTATACACGCGTCCTTAAAAAGATCTTTGTGAACATAAACAAAAAATCTGTGTGTTTCTAGTTTCAAAGCAGTTCACTCTATAGTTTCTACTTTTTGTTTCTTTAACATTTTTTAATAAACAGTTTTATTAGAATTAAATGAGAGATGGGTTTACAGACCTGAGAGCAGCAGGAGGATTAGTCCACGCCGCTTCATGGCTGAAGGCTGAAAGACTGTGAAGACCTTCTGATAGGTGTCATCTGCTCTGTCACTGTTAACCATCGTAATGAAATCAACGGCAGACTGCGTAAAAGCTGCTCCAGCGTTCACTGATCACAGATCCTTTCAAGATAATTCATTCGTTGATTTATTTGACGTCTTGTGATTCAAACAAAAATACATTCAAGTATCAAAATGTTCAACATTTTCTTTTTAATTTTTCTAAACCTTATAAAATTTAAAATATCCAACTTTTTCAGTTTTTTTTAAATGCTGCCTCCAGTTAATTATTAATCCATTCTATGGATTACTAAATGTTGTTTAGGTTCATTCACACGACCAATAAGACGCATCACATACCTGACTCAAGGAGGTGAAGACGGTCTGCAAAACAGTCAGAGCTCTCCATCTAATATAAGTCCTCATTCCTCCTGCCGTGTCTCTCAGAAAGACATCATGATCTATGGAAAACCAGATGTAATTTTAGAAAGCACCTCAGTGCTCATCAAAGTCCATTTGATTAAAAGATGCTCAGAGTCGTTCAAGATAGAAGTGAAGATGACTTATTCAAATGTTATTGCAGATGCAAACACACTGACCAAATTAGAGCTAATGAAGTGTCAAACCATGAAACTAAGTCAGGCTGAGGTTAAACACTTTGCTTTTAGTGCATTTTTCTTGGGTTTCAGTCTCCAGCATCCGTCAGTGTAAGAACACATTCCGCCTTCATTGCAAAGCACCAGATCTTCAGCATGTCTTCTGCATTATGCTCAGTAAAGAAGGACAGGTTTGGAAATGTTGGCGTCTTCATTTGAATATAAAGCAAAGTTTTGTGGGTTTGCTTGTAGTGCATGTGTTTGCATGGCAGATGGAGATATCACACTGCTTATATCAAAAAGTGATTTATGGCCCCAACATGTCAAATGATTCATGAGGGCGTAATAAAACTTTATAGTTTTATGAGTAATGCCTTCTACGGCATGTTATAATAAATCATATTGGAAATAATTTAATAAAACATTAGTGTTAAATATTAATAATAATATGTTGTTACTTTACGTTACGTTACATTATTTGTTACTTTTTAATTCAAAATGTTTTTTATAAATCCTATTTTGTTGGACGTGTGTGTGTGTGTGTGTGTAAATGATTTAAATGTTTTAAAAGACGTCAGTGTGTTTTTTACTTCCCTTTGTTTATGTGCTTTCCTGTTTCCTGTTCATGTGCTCAAGTGTGTGTATAAAAATGACTGAGAGCAGAGAACAAACTGAACTTGTACTGATGTACATGCTCATTTAATTATTTTGCAAGATGATTAAAAGTTCTTTTCTGGAGATTGATCATGTGGCCTCTGGTTTTTGATAAGTTTTAAAAAATATCCAACAGATTTTATTTGTATATGTTTAATCTGTGAAAAACAAACAAACACCACCGTGACCCTTTGCCCATTGAGGAGAGCCCGAGTGACCTGGTGCCCCGTCTCCTGAAGTGGAAAGGTAATTACATTATGAACAGTCCTAACATTGACCAATGACCAGAGCCTGTGTTTCCACTGCACTGTGAACTGATCCCACATTTGTGCCCCCCAGCTTCTGTGTCCAGGCGAGGACCGGCACACACTTATACGTAAAGAATCAATTCACGAGAGTGGTGGAAACGGAGACTCGTTCTTAAGAGTTTCAATGGTTCATTTGAAACCAACTCTAGCACTGGCACGAGCACCGGCACCTCGGCGGAAATGTAGTGATGTTTGGGAGGCAGGAAACAGCGGCAGGAGTCAATGACAGTCAGTCAATGCAGGGCTGCAAAGTGCAACAGCACACTGTGTTGTCAGTGAGGCACAGCTTGTCTATTAAATGTGAGAGGTATCACTTTTATTTCTTTCTTTGCATGCAATTTCCTATGCACTGGTAGCATTTATTGATGCACTGGTAAGATTTATCTCTTCATTGGTAACATATGCATTGCTAAAAATGCATTGGTAACAATTATCTATGCGGTAAACATGAATAGGTAACAATTATCTATGCTTTTGTAACAGTTACTGTATCTCTGCACTGGTAACATCCTGCTCTCGACGAGGACGGTCGCATCTACCGCTCTCTCTCCCGCCCTGACCTTTTGTCCCTGCTTGCTGCTGCTTGCTGCTGCAGCTGAAGAGCCTCACTTACACACTGATGAAAACAAGAATAAAATCAAGCTATTGGTCTTGCGAGCTGGGCCCTCAACACCATTGATCGCATTTTCTCTACTATGAGAGCGGGAACAGGGGAGCCCGCTTGCCCTAGTGGAACTGACCCGGTCGGCTATGTCATCGACTCATGGAGCTCCTGGACACCTGTGTGTCTTGCTGCGCTGTCAGTCAAGGACGTAGAAGACATCTACATATTTGGATTTGTGGTAACGGGTGCTCTCCTATCGGGCCTTGGAAGATACCTGCTTTACCGGGAAATTAAGAAAATCTGGATTGCAGCTCGTCACCTGCCGAAGGTATAAGTCCAATTGGAGGGGCTTTGTAGATCTGTACAGACTCTGACTCAAAACCTGGGGCTGCAGACTGGATGCATAGTCTAGCTGAGTATGTGCCCGCAGGTGTGACAAGGATTACACCTGGAGAGAACGCATGGCTCTGCATAGCAAAGGTATGGCACCATAATTTGGACAATTGGACTGAAACGGGCTACAGTGGACTGAAGGCCGTTTGGAAAAGAAACAAGCAGCCTGTCCCAAAACCACACCTGCATTATCAGAATCTGGCTCCCCTGGCCGGCCTTGAGGCTGGCAATCTTCATCTCTCCCAGTCAGCGTGTACCGGATGCCCCCCCCCCCCCCCCCCCACTCTCCCCCCTCTCACCCCCCCACCCCC
>VUQK01034190.1:0-26322 GCA_015106715.1 Bujurquina vittata
TGAAGCTCTTCTTGTTCAGCCCTCCTCTGTTCCTCTTCTTTTACAGCTCTCCTCTGTAGCTCTTTCTGTGCAGATCTAGTCTGTAGCTCTTCTTGTGCAGCTCTCCTCTGTTGCTCTTCTTGTGCAGCTCTCCTCTGTAGCTCTTCTTGAGCAGCTCTCTTCTGAAGCTCTTCTTGTGCAGCTCTCCTCTGTTGCTCTTCTTGTGCAGCTCTTCTCTGTTGCTCTCTTGTGCAGCTCTCCTCTGTTGCTCTTCTTGTGCAGCTCTCTTCTGTAGCTCTTCTTGTGCAGCTCTCTTCTGAAGCTCTTCTTGTGCAGCTCTCCTCTGTTGCTCTTCTTGTGCAGCTCTTCTCTGATGCTCTTGTGCATCTCTTCTCTGTTGCTCTTCTTGAGCAGCTCTTCTCTGTTGCTCTTCTTGTGCAGCTCTATGATGCTCCTCTGTGATTATTGTCTTTTTCTCCTCAGTTTCTTTCATTCTCATTTTTTCTTCTCTTTGCTTTGCTCTAATATCCTCTTCTTTCTGCTTGACTTGTCTTTCTTCATCTGCTCTTCTCTCTGATTCTCTCTGCTTGTTTCGCCTCTCCTTGATCTTAATAGCTACGGCCTCGCGCTCTCTCGCTCTCCTCTCCTCTTCCCTCTGAGTGGCTCTCCTCTCTTCTTGAGCCAAAGAAGCTCTGCTCTCCTCCAATATGTGCTTTATTCTCATGCCTTCTTTTTTCTCCTCTTCACACCTTAATGCTTGCTCTTCCCCCTCCTGTTTTTTTCTATCCTGTTGCTTTACTTTGATTTCATCATGCTGAGTTGCAAGCCTTTCTTCTTTTACTTTATCTGTCCTCCCATCTTCAATTTTAGCCTCTGTGTCTTTATCCTGTTGTTTTCCAACTCTCTCATCTTGCATTTTTTGTGTCAGGTTTTCTTTCCTGTTGTGCGTTTGCTCCATGGATGAATGTAGAAGAGAATTTGTAACTACAGATGCTGAAGTTGCTGCTTGCAAAGAATGACTGTTTGGCTGACAGTTATTTTGATCTTCTTGACATACCCTTTGGGAGTCAGACATTTGTACTTTCGGAGTTTTTGGTGAATCATTCCTCTCTTTGAGATGGGTATATTTTGTTGCATTGCCTACTGGGTCTTCATTCACTTTGGTATCTTGCCTTTCTTTTTCTCCCAGTTTGAACATCCCTGTCCTTTGGTGTTCCTTGTCTGTAATGGGAAATACTACTGCCTTGGGCACTTTATTCACCTTAGCACTCATTTCTGTCTTATTTGGCAAACTTTTCTCCTTTACAGAGAGCTCTTGCGGGTCAGGAGTAAACACAGGACGTCTGCTATGACGGGTCTGTATTAGTGGAAAGAATCCTTCCTTTTTGTTCGGTGGGTATTCCTGAAATGTATTGTCCTCTCTCTCCTCTGAAACAATTACTTTTAACCTTGCATAGTCTGCAATTGCTGATATCTCAGGTACTGTGGATACCTTTCCTTTTGGTTTTGGTTTAACTTCAGGTTTTTCCTGAACTGTACTCTCCCTCGCTGGGTGTGAATTTCTTGAACTTTGTCTTTCGGTTGCTGATAAAGTGGGCTGCTTCTCCATTTGTTTTCTAATATGATTATCTTGATCTATTTCAGTATTTTCATTACTGCTCCATCTTTCCCTGAGTCCATCCCTCTGTGTTGATGCCAGCTTATCTTCTGCTTTCTTTTTCGCGTCTTCATATTGAATTCTTAACGTACTTGAATCCACTGTTTCTCTTTTACTTTGATCCAAAGTGAACACAAAGGCTTCAGTTTTTCCTTCCTTGTGTGATTCATTGCTGACAGCTGTTTTGTTTGGTGGTAATCCTGGAAGTTCCCTTCCCTTTGATGCATCTCTATCAGTTATGCTGTTGTGCTGTGGCTCATTACTGGTTTCTGCTATCCCTTGCACTTGAAAGTAGTCTCCTTCTGCTGGTTGTTCATTTGATTCCCCACATGTCTTTACTTTTTCAAGCTCTTCAGTCTCAGATTGCGTGTTCCCGCTGGTTGCATTGTTGCTGTTCTGTTGATTGCTGATTTTCAGTGAATCAGACAGTTTTCTGACACTGGACAGCACATGCTGTACACTTAAAGTGTCCTCAGAACTGTATTTCTTAGTGCTTGCTTGTTCTTCGGTGTTTAAAGTCTTAGCTTTTTCTTTACAACTAGATGAGGCAACTTGTTTCTCGTCTTTAGATTGCACTACATCATGTGGCACAGTTACTTTTTTCAGGCTATCCTCAGTTACTGGTGGCACAACTCGGATGGCAATGCTGTCAATATGCACACTATCATCCTCTTTCTTAGCATCCCTGATTTGTTTCTCATTATCTTGAAGTTTGTGTGATACATGTGTCTTTTCATTCTTGGTTGCCTTGTTGGAAGGACCGGTGTTTAAAGTTGTTGCAGTTGTGGAGTCGTGCGTGTTTTCCTCCAGTAAGGGTGTTGTAATGCCAGTTACACGGCTGTTGTTGGATTGATTGACCACATTTGTCATATGTTCTTTCACAGTCTGCTGGGTGATCTGTTTTATCAGAGTTTCAGCACCATTCGCAGTGTTGATTCCAGCGCTCGCTGGCGTGACAGTAAACTTCTCATTGGTATGAGCTGTTTGTACATTTTGGGCAATTTTCTCTCCATCTGTCCTCAAGCTTCTTGCGGAGTTCTCGCTTGATGCTTTATCTGTGTGATCTTTTCTTTCTCTTGCTATTGTGTCCTCTTTGTAGAGAAGGGGTTGAGTTTCACCTGGCACTTTATTTTTAGCGGATACAGTGACTGTGAAGAGCGCACCTTTTTCGGTCAGGGTTTGTGGTTGTGTTTTCCCCTGGGGTTTTATGTTCATAGTGGAACTCTCCTGCTGAGGATGCGTCCTTTCCTGACACATCCTCATATTGTTCTTTACTGCTTCTGAGGGTGGTGTTTCTTGCACATTTTCAGAATGATTTTGTAAAATAAATTTAGCCTGATCTTCTGTTTCCTGCATGTCCTTTGTTTTTATGAGCTCATTTGCTGATATATTTCTCTCACTTAATTCTAGACCTGAGTTGGGAGGATGCTTATCCAGGTCTGAACTGTTGCTCTCTTTCTCTGTTGTATTCATTTGATTTTGAACGCTGCAGTTCCCCTGTTCCTCAGTTGGCTTTCTTTCTCGTACAGTTACCATTATTCCCTTAATCTGCAAGCTCTGACTAGTTGTAGGGTCTTTTTTCTGGCCAAAGACAACATTTAGTAAAGGGGATGAATCTACACGAGCTGCTTCTTTACGTTCAGCATTTTCTGTCGTTACAGGTTTGGAGCTTGGAGCTTCGACGCCTGTAGTGTGTCCAGGATCGTCTTCCTTTTTGTTGAGATTGTCAGTGTTTACGGCTGAACAGTCTTTAAGTCCATCTTTGGGGTTTCCAGATGTTTCTGTATGAGCTGCTTTCTGTTCTCCTCGGTCATTCATGGGTGGCTGCTCTTTATTTTTTATCAGTTTGGTCTCCTGCTTTTGATTTTGTAGCAAGCACTGAGTTGTGCTCATGATATTATGAGTGGTGGTTGCTCCAGATTTAACTGGGATTGCAGCAGAACTTGTAGGTGAAACAGACTTGACCGGGTCCACCTGTACCCCTGAAGGTTCCATCTGAGGTTTCGGTTTGATATTACAGGGCACTGAGCTTTCATGCTTTTTAGGCACTTCCTGCGATGGTGGCCTCTGGCGTGTATTGACAGTCTGACTACCTGCTAATTGCTTGGAAGAACTTTTGGATATAAACCCATCTCGTATAGCACAGCCCTTTTCTTTAATTGCTGAAATTTCTTTTTCAGCATGAGCTTTTATCTTGGAAGTCAAAATCTCTTGCTTGGTCATAGTTCTTTCTTTATGAGACAGTGATCTGGGAGGGATGAAATGTTGATCTTTACCTGGACCTACATTGTGCTCAGCTGACTTAGGTTTTCTTTCATGGGGTAGCAGTTTGGCCAAATCAGAACCTCTTTGCTGTGACACATCGGTGATTTTCACAAGGTCACATTTTTCCAACTTTCTAACACTGTTGTCCTTCACTTTATCGCTAACAGTGTCACCATTTACTCTTTTATTTGCACTGGTTGGAGAATAATTTGCACTGGATAGCTTGAATTCTTTGGATGAGTCACTGTACACAAGCTGACTTTCAGAGACATCACTGGATTTAAAGCCACCTACTTCCTTTTCTTTGTTATCTGTGGTAAATCTGCTTGTAGGACTGTGTTCTTTTGTTGATTTTTCTTTAACTTTCTCACTTTTATCAGGAGATAAAACTTGCATTTCATTGGTATCATTCAAAGAGATATTTTCTGTCACTGATGCATTGTTTCTGCTAGCCAAAATTAAGTTAGTAAAGCCATATTTCTCTCTCAGACGCTGATAATCATCTGCCCCATTCCTGATAACCGAGTCTTCCTTCCGGTGATGCTTTTGAACTGTCTCATCTTGCTTTAGGTAATCCTCATTTTTATGTATATTTAACTTTAAAGGGCCATTGTTCTTTACAGTGTCATCTGCTTTGGCAATGACAGTTTGTTTGACTCTCTCCTTTTGCTCGCCTCTCATTTTCTCTTTAATTTTGGCTAATTCTGCTTTAGCTTTAGCTAACTCTGTCTTCACTTGTTCAACTTTATCTGGCTCAATTTTGACCTGTTGTGTAGCTGTGAGTTTAGCTGTGAGTTTAGCTGACATTTCCTGCATGCTTTCTGCTTTTGTTAGCTCTGATTTCACTCGTTCCTGCTTTGACCCTTCCATTTTTCTCTCTTTAGGTTTGACATCTTGCATTGTACTTGTTTCTGCTGTGGACTGGTCTGTATTTACTCGACCTACATGAGCTGAAGCTTTTCCTTCCTTTGCTTTTTGAAAATTCTCAATTTTAATGTGGGCTGTCTGGGCCTTGTCCCCTACAGCTGCATATGTCCTCACCTCTTTTTCTTTGGTTTGTTGCTCCTGTACTTGCTCTGTGTTTGTTTTCTCTGCTCCGGCCCGTTTTGCGTTGACCTTTTCTGTTCCAGATTGTTCCACTTCCGTCTGCTCTTTTTTAACTTGTTCAGTGGTTACCTGCACTTCCTGGATTTGTGCTGCATTGATCCTTTTTTCTGTGGCCCGTTCAGTTTTAGCTTCCTCTATTCTCGCCTGCCAAGCCCGCTCGGTTTTTGCCAGTTCGGTTTTTATGTGCTCTTCTTTTAGCTTCTCTGCTTCAGCTTGTTCTGCTTTGACCTGCTTACCCTGCTCCTTTTTAATGTGCTCAGCTCCTGCTTTCTCTGTAATATTTCTTGGCTCGTCTCTTGCCTCATGTAGTCTGGTTTGCTCAGCCTTTGTCTGCTCTTCTCTGGCCAGCTCTGGTTGTTTTTCTCCAAACTGTCTGGTTTGTTCTCCTTTTATTTGCTCCCCTTTAATATGTTCTGCTTGGGCTTGGGCCTGCTCTGCTGCGACTTTTTCCAAATCATTCTGCCCTGCTAAAATTAACCTCGACGATTCTGCTTTAGGCTGCTCCACTTGAGCCCACTGCTGAACTTTTGCCACCTCTGCTTGGGTGTGGTGTGATTTTATATGTTCTGCTACGAGCGGTTCAGGCTCGAGCTCAGCAAACTGTCTGTTCTTCATTTGCTTGGACATTTGTGGGGCAGATGTATTGTCAGGGTTAAATGAATTTTTGTATATGTTATGTTCAGACTGTGGTTTTGCCTCTATTGGCTGGAAATTATGGACTTCTTGTCCCTTTGACATTTGCATATGTTGTTTTCTTGTTTCATCCATGTCTGCATGTTTTTCTTTAATAGAAGAAAAAGTCTGATGGCTTATGCATTCATTATCATTAATTTTGTTATAGTTCAGTTTGAAATAAGTATCTTTCATTTCAGTTTTCTCATTACCATCATTACTAAAAGGTTGGTTTGAAATGTTAGTAGTGACCGCACCAGGCTTTTTATTAGAAGTGCAAACAGCAAAACTCTCCCACATCTCTGCCTTCTCAAGTTCTTGATCTATATTTTGCTGATTTTCTTGTCCTGTCTTTTCCATTAAAGCTGCTGTTTCTTGTTTCCATGGAGAGAGAGTTGCTTTCACACCGAGCTTTTCTGTGTCTTGGCTGTTTATCTGTCTCCTCTTATCCTGTAAGGACACATTATTGTAATCATGTTTGTTGTGCTTGAGCTGCTCACATTTCTCCACCTTTGTGAATAGCCTTCCCACTGTTTCATTAAAAGGTTCTTCAGTGTTCGGCTTGCTTATTAAATATCCTCCACTTTGATTGTTGTCAGCATTTAGCCTGGCTGTTTCTGTAGCTGAGTAAGGTGGGTTATGTGTGTATAAATCCCTTCCTAAAGTCCCTGCATCGGCCATCGTGTCTTGCTTATAGGGAGCAAATGATGCTAAATCTTCATGTAGATTCTGTCCATTAGCCAGCTTATTGCCGATGTAGTTTTCAGGTAAAAAGCCAGAGTGATGAACCATCTGACCTTGCATCTGAGCTGTCTGGTAATCACTTAAAGAGTGTGCTGTATATTGGCCTGTAGTCATCATTGCAGGTTGAGAATTTGACACTGTAAGTGACAGTTCTGGACTGCGATACTGGTTTATGGCAGCACTTTTCATGCTGGATTCCTCTAGTTGGGAAAATTGAATTTCTGAATCTGGAAAATAAGTGATATCTATCGCAGTCTCTCTAGCCTCCTGTTTGTTTTTCTCTGGTGTCTCCATTGCTTTAAATTTGGCAGGACTGTAGGTGCTTTTTACTCGTTTTCTGTTGTCTTTGAGATTGAAGAGCAGGCTCGTGGCTCGGGATTTGTAGTTGGACATCCTGATGTCAGGAGTTGCACCCCTGCTTTCTGCTCGTACTGGAGGATGTTCCACAGGTTGAGGAGAAACTGCATAATGTTGGAAATCAGAAGAAACTGCCTCTGGGTGTGCATGGGCCAGAGGTGTCAGCATCTGGCTCATGTTAAATGGAGTGGTGCTTGTGTTACTGCTAACAGTATTAGGCACCACTGTTACTGTATTGTTACCAAGACTTACATTTTCATTGCTGCAAAGTACTGCTTGCTGGTTTTCTATCACTCCTGTTGTGATGTTTTGCTCTGTCATCATTTTGATTTTCTGCTGGAGGGCTTTAACAGAGCTGATTGTGTCTCTGACACGTCGAGACATCTCAGTGGTGGGCGATGCAGTCGATGGGCGATGGGACGGAAGCCTATTAGTTCCAAGACTCTGGGTCCTTTTCCTATGCGGGAAATGACCTGCCAACTCTGACTCACAGCGTTTCTCCACAGCTGAAGAGTTCTGTAGCATTGTGGATGTTGAGGTGGAACGTGGAAGAGCTGGTGAAATCATGGGTGCCAAATTACTCCTTGGCTGTCTGATACCTGTGTGATAACCCTGCGGTTGACCCATCTGTGAAGGCTCCTTGTACATGGGTGTCTCATACCATTTAGGGAACTCTGAATGGTGCATAAAGCCTGAGACTTGTCCTTGCTGGAAGGGAAACCTGTTATGGTCCCTCCACACCTTGAAGGGACTAAACTCACTGTGTATAAAGACATTAGAGTTGCGGTTGACCTGTGTGAACATGCTCTGTGAGGATCTCATGAATGAAGATGCAGAACTGTGAGACGCTGCTGCTATATCAGATCCAGAGGAGTAAAGGTTGGTGTCTTGGTATGAGAACGGCCCAGAAGAGTGGAAATGACCACTATGAAAATTTTGCTGGTACGACGTAGAGAATTCAGAAAGTTCCCTTTGAATACTCATTAGAGCTGATTTGTCCCAGCTTGTCTCATCACTCCACTCTCTGACTTTGTCGTCCGTTCCTATTCCATCCCTGTGTCCCTCAGAGTTAAAAGCTCTGATGAGAGAGGAAACTCTGGAGCGGCTTCTGCGTTGCTGGGAACTCAACTCTGTGGCTCCATTGCTGAGGAAGTTAAGCTCCTCCCTCAAAGACTTTTCCTGATGAGAGGTTTCCACAACAGAGTGCTGGAATGTGGCAGAAATCCTCCCCTGTGCCCTTTCTCCATAAACCTCCCATCTTGGATCTCTGTGGATCTCACCTCCATACCTTCTTCCGTGGATCCAGTCTTGTCCATACTGCTGCACCTTGAGGCTGAAGTTCTCATGTGCAGCTTTCTTAAGTTCCTCCCTCTCACTGTACTCTCTGTCTCTGCCCTGTTGACTCTGGCTAAAGGCCAGCTGTCTGTCTTTCTGTGTGCAGGGTGAAGACAAACTTAAGTCTGAGTCATTATAAACAGCCTCATCTCCGATACAGAGACTCCTAAATGCTCTGTCCGTCAGACTTCTGACTTCACGGTCATTCTCATCCAAGAAGGACCCACCACTGGAGGTGTCACTGTAGCCCCCATCACTGTGCCTTCGATGCCCGCCACTCTTTCGACCAGAGCGGCGCTTCTCAACGGAGATCATGATGCAGAATTGCAAACAAAAATGTCTGCCTTCAGTTGTTCAAACATTCATGCAAACGTAGACCTCGAAATTACACACTCTGCCTGCTACTGGAGCTGCTGCACCCAGAATTTTGGGTCCAGGGTCAGGATTTTGTAAAGCACGAGCTCCTAAGGCATCATGGCATTTAGCTGCCCTCTGTCCAAAACAATCCCAGAAATTGTTGGTTTCCTAAAAAGAAAATAAATGAGAATCAGCCCAGGGTGAACCATATAACCCTTCACTTTATAAGACACAGTTTTATTACAGCAATAATAGTATTTTGCTCAGTGTATTGCAACCTTGATCCAAAACATCCTAAAATATATTCAATATTCTCTCCTTTTAAAAAACAAACTGTAACTCATTTGTTGTGGTGCATAATATATGATAGCCGGCCTTGATAGGGCCCATATTTCTTTTGCATTAAGCCACTATGTACTGTATGTGGTTCTGAAAACGGCTCTGCAAATCCTTTCACTCAATCACTGTGACCTTCAGAGACATGTTGTGAATAAAACTACACTGTTGCTAGGCACAGCAAAGGCAGCCTCACGTGAGTTATTTAGGGTAATCAAGATGCATCTGTACAAATTTAGATGGGCACACACGCACCACATATTGACTTCAGAGTAAAAGATAGAACTTAAGTAATCGGAGTTTGAAATGAACACATTTTTAAGTTGTCTAAAATGACACCCCCCCCCAAAAAAAAAAACATGCTGTATTTTATTTAGAAATCTTAAAATTAAATACAAAAAAAATCTTATAACTAAAGCCACAAAACTTAAATCTAAATCCACGGCCACGAGTTTTCAGTATCAGTATCATCAGTTGGCGCAGAAGCTTTTCTTTGCAATAATATCTGCAATAACATAATGTGTTTCTTCTAAACTGGAGAATATATGTGGCTTTTCACATTCTTCTTTTGCCATACTGTAAATGGGTAATATCATGGGTATATTTTGGTTAAATACTGTACCTAGAATATCCAGTGCTTCACTGATATCTTTTGACCTGGAGGCTCTCCATCTGATACACAACTATTAAACAGTTACTCATCGCACTGCTGTACTGACTGACTGTCAGAATTAAACAAGAGTGGTGCAGAAATGAAAGGCAGTTCAACAATATAATGCAACACTTTTCACCTTAAGCAGAAGAAAACAGCAGCTTGTGCAAAGCCGTATTTTCACATTCGGATTGTCCCTGTACATTCACTGTAAGCGTCTTCTTTCAGTGCATTAAAAGAAAAAAAGCAATAACAATCTGGAATTTAAGTTTCGTGCCACACTGTCTTCACTCAATTAAAACATTTGTTGCATAAAGTGAGACCTCAGACATCAGAAAGAAGCATTAAAAACATGCACAGTTTTGATAGCTGTCCCTCACTTGCAACGGCAATCTCTTGTCAAACTGTCAGCGTGATTTCTGTTCATTCTTGCATGTGACAGGTTTATTTTTGCCCAGTGACGGGTCTCCAAGTAAAACCTGACACCAAAGATGACTCGTTTTCAGAAGGGACTCTGGGCCAAAGGAAGACTGAACAGGAATGCATCTATCTTCTCAAAGGAGAGCAGTAAATGTTTACTGATGTCAGTAACTTCCAGTGGAGCAAAACTAAATTCTTTAAGTGCAGCTAAACACTGCACAGCAAGGGAGATCCTTTTTTCCCTCTTTTCTTTAAAGATATCTTTTTTTTTCTGTGAGAAAATCATTGAAATTGCATGCTTGAAAGCAAGATTATTCATATCTGTTTTTGTAACCTTTTCTGGTCTTTTCCATGTATTTATGTCTCTCTTTCTAATATGAAAAATAATGTACACTGAGCCTCTTGACTTACCTTTGAGTTTTATATTCCATCATTTTTGCCTTGTTGCAAACTCCTCAAAAGTGCTTCATCTCCCAAAAAAGGCCTTGATGCTGATCTGATCCTGCCCTGTCCCCCCTCACACAACTCGTCTCTCACAGCTCAGCCTCTTTCTATTAACAGGAGTCCAAATCAAAAAAGTAGTCCACTGTCAGGTCTTCGAGCGTCAAGCAGCAGGCAGGACTCGGGGCTGGAGACTAGACAGAAATAGAGGAGTTATCCCAAGGAGAGTGTCCACCATGGGGGACCAGAATGAGGGCTTGAGCTAGCATGCGGGTCTGTGAGATCCTTTGGTGTCGAGTGTCAGATGCATGAAACAAACAGCCTCTCGACTATTTATAAATCTGGACAGCTACTGTTGGCCATTAGCAGCCAGAACTAACTGTCAGTAAACTGGAAACATATTGCAACTTTATGATGAGGTTGTGAGATCTAAAGCAGTAGAAACACCTAATTTCCTGAGGATGTGCTATTATGGTGGGTGTTTGGGAGTGTGAGAGGGGTAGGGCTGCATGGAGGGGCTGCAGTTTGGGTGCCCTTCTGGAGGACAGGAATAACTTAATTGCATTACACTCGAGTGCCACCTTCTTTGTTTAGCAGAACTGGCAATCACTATATTGAGCGTCAACAAGTGGCTCCTGGCCACTTCACTTGAATGAAGCTTCATACTGGAAAGCAAAATCATTGTTAGTTTTTTCATCCATTTCTTTCAAAAGAGTTTTTTTTTTATTATTTGACGTATCATACCTGAATTTTCACTTTATTACAGTACTCAAGCCATGGAGGGTCTAATCTCCCTGACTATAGCCTCACTCAACCCCAGCAGAAAAGGCCATAAGGCTAAGGAAGGGGAGGAACTGTACCTCCCCCTTTCACCCCATATCTCCCTCCCCCCTGCAGCCCGCTGCTATAATGGGAGATTGCTGCAGCAGATAGCTTCCTGGGATTCTTGGCGGGTGCAGGGCTGGCCTGATAGGATGATGGACACACACACATGGGCCTTAATGGAGATGCACTCCTCCACACATGCCTCCCCCCCACACACATACACACAGATGGTTTTGCATACAGCTCACTAAACTTTAGAGAAGGCTGATGTAATCCCTTTTTAACTAATCTCTTTCCGCCCTTCTAAACAAACTCCACCCACACACCCTTCTCATCCATTTTCCTCTCCTCTCCTCTGTCAGTCTGACATTCAGCTGTATATTCCATTCATATCAATAATCAGCTCAACAGATCCAAGTGGCTGACATAAAATCTAGTTTTGCTGCTTACTTTGGAGCCTTTGATTCATCTTTAAAATGGTTTTGATTGACTAAATGTCATTTGCAGCATCCCTCAACAAAAAGAATCTGCATGTGTTAAACCAAGTGGCTCAATTTTCCCACTGAGGTTAGAAATGAAGCCAGTCATGTCAGTTTCCTGCTCACTAAGTCCCTCTAGTGGGCAAATGTATATTACAAAGCCCCCATTTTTGATAGTTCTTTGCAGAAATGTAGACTTTTGATACAAACCTTTCACGTTTCCGTACAATGCAAGTCTCCAGCTTTGCTTCAAAATAGTTTTATTGACAAGCTGCAAGGACTGTGGGCATTGATCACAAACGCTGAGGATGCCTTTCCTTCTGCTGAGTAAGGGGGAGCAGAGCTGTGGTTATGTGGCAAACAGCAGACAGGCACATTACTTGCTGCATTAAGATATGCTTTGTTTGTATAATCTCCATCCAGAAATGGGCCTAATTGATTCTAATTGATTGGGTTATTGGTCAGCTCTGTTGCAGGAATTAAAAGCAGAGATGATACTTTAGCAGGTTGTTTTGGCCCTTCACTGGACCAGGCCTCAATTCACTTTATGTCTGACTTTGAAAGCTGGAGCTGTAAATAGTAAAAAATTCACTGTTGGAGCTAATGTCAAGCAAAAAAAAAGTGTATGTAAGGATGACTCTTTCTTGAGTGCACGGTGTCTTTCTGTCTTATATTGTCTGCGTGTCTGTGGATGGGTGCATGTGTGCAGCGTCTTCCTGTTTCAGGACAATTTTTTTTTTCCCCCCACGTCCCTGCAAAAAATATTTCATTACTGCAACAAAAGAAGCCCATTAACTGCACTGTAAGAACAGAGTTCAACTGCTGTCCCCCGTATTCACCATGTTTGTCTGCTTTTCTGGCCACTCTCCAGCTAATTTGATATAACAATGCTCCACAAAACCGCCTCAGGACTTTTTTTTAGGTGACAGAAAATTATCAATGATGCCACATGCACAGCTGAATGTCAACACCAACTTGACTTGTTTATGAAATATTAAAGCAGTGAATTATGGGCACCATGCAGAACTTAATGATGATCGGAGTCATTATAACTTCAGCATCCTTTGTTTTGGCTAATGATTAAATTCCACAACTGCTGTATTCAATTTTGGAGAGACTGAATGTGTTTTTCTGCGTCTTTTGTATGAGTTGGCCGGATTACGTCGCCCATACTGGTAAATTTTGGAGAAGGAGCCGGATTGTATAAGGATATTGTGTTATCATTAGCTGCCATGTCACTGGGCGCAACATTTTTGCTCTGGAGCTCTCTCATGCACTTAAAGATAAAGCATTATATGAAGGCACGAGGTTTTTGTTAATAATGTTTGGGCCATTTTTAGATCCAGGACAATATCTGTTTTATGATGCAATTTGTTTTTTTACCTGCATTGATTTGTGATATCAAATATATTTTGTTTTGTTTTGGTTTTTTTAAAAAAGGCCCGTAGTTTTAAACTTTTGTCAAAATTTGGGGATTTTGTCTCAAAACTAAATATGACTGGTGTGTGGATTTATAGAAATAAGCCCCCTCATAAATGAAAGATTCTATCAAAAAGTCTTAAAGTCAGTCAGTAAAAGCATCACTTTATTAGTATACTTTTCAGATATTTACAACATGCACACATAATGGTGTAAAAAAAAAGAAAAAAAAAGAAAAAGCTCTGTGTACAACCTGACATTATCTCCCTCTTCTGTGTCACCGGGGTGTCGCCTCATCAATTATTGAACCAGTACTTCATGGTAATACATAATTTCTCATCAATTATTCATGATAATGTGTGTGTAGTTTACTTAATTGTGTTATTGACTATCAAAAGTAATTTCCTGAAAATCCTCAAGGACGCAAATTGAATCAGCCCAACTACTGGTTGTGCGCTCTGCGGTTAAGTATTCTCAGTCCGATCACTCGATCCTATAGTCAAGAGTCATTCTAGTGAGGAGAGATATTTAAGAGTAATGAATCAACAGATATATTGCGTGTGATAAACTATGGTGTGAAGAGCCCTGAGGTGATGATAGATGATGTTTTTTAAAATGTAAATCCAACATTAATAGCATATATCATTTTTAATGGAGTGTATTAAAAAAAAAGGCTCACAGAGAGGAAGAGAGCACGTAAGCGTTCCTAAAAGTAAATAAATAATAAGAGTCGCAAATACTCTCCTCTCACGGCTTTAAGGGAAGATGATAAATAATGTATCAGAACAGATGGCTGGAGCGAGAGGCAACAGGAGAGGTACATGAGCGAGTACATCTTTAATTGTTTTAAAGAACATGTCACAACAGGAGTGGTGTGTTCCCTGTCTGCTGCCACTGCAGATGTGCTAACCGAGTGGAAGGGACAACTGCCGCTCTCTCACTGAGTCTGCTTCAGTCTGCCTGGGGTTCACACGTGAGCATACGGTAGTCTGGCACATGTACACATTTACAGTTAGAATTGCTGATTAATATTAAAGTGCACTTTCACTTTAAACTCAAAAGAACGAGAGGTGATTGTTTGACCTGAAACCATAAACATTATATTGCCCAAAATTCTGCAAAAATCCTCGCTGTCCTGCCATCACTTGTACACTTACAGTTTACATGCATTAATGTTTACAATGTAACCACCAGTCCTCCTAATGAAAATGAGAGGAACAACATCGGCATTATTTAAATTCACATTATCAAATATGTCTTTGCTGCACACATATTGTATCTATGTTAGTCCATCAAAAGAGTCCAAGAGTGCATGAAGACAGATAATAGATCCAAAACCACAGTTGTGCTTTTATGAGGGGAACGAGGCCCCAGTTACTGAGCATTTCTCACAATCGTAACTTACTGTCAAATAAATATTTAAATGTTTGCATCCATACAGTGCGATATCAGAAAAGTCTGTCCCAGGCTGTTTCTAGAGTCAGTCATTTGTGCTTAGTTTCTCATACGACCAGAGTAGAGTAGTTAGAGCAGGCACAGTCACACAGATTTTAGAGTATCAGTACATCCAAGTTTGTGTCCAGCACCTCACTTTTTCTCCAGTGGTTCCTTGGGGCAGTGAGGGTGCTTGTCAGGACTGCTTCCCAGGACTGGGACCTTAGAGGCCAAGGTGGGACTGGAGCTATCGCCCCCTCTTCCGACGGCGCCGGACACCTCAATGGGAGGACCCACCGAGGGTCTTACCACCCCGGCTGCGCTCACACCGACTCCAGACAGGACTCCAACGCTGGCACCGGGACCGGTCGCTGCGCCAAGCAGGTTGGCAGACTGCAGTACAGCCTCGGAGTGCTCACGGGCCTTCATGCGCAGGGCGGCCACGCTGGCTGTGCGGTTGCCCTGACAACCATAGGGTGGCAGGAAGGACAAGCCCATGGGATCCGAAACGCAGCAGGAGCATAGGCCATTACCTGAAAAATGGGAATTAGTGGGATTTGTGATAAGATTACAAAAAAATTATTTATTACCATCTCTATTTGCCAGTTATTAAGAATGAGATTTACCTTTCAGAGTGGCGACCTGTGAGAGAGCCTGGGCGTAGGTGGCAGAGTTAAGGAGGGTGCCTGGTAGGCAGGATGGAAAGAACGGACCACCAGGACCCACTGTCCTATTGATACTGGAGAGAGAAGAAATACTTAATGCCAATATCTAGGAATAACTTTAAACAGGCATTTTATTCTATTAACACATATCTAGAAATATCTACAGCTATTTCCTAAATATACAAATGAATTAGAAATGTTTGTTCATGATATGGTGCTTTCCACAGATGTCATTGATGGCTATCAAAGTTTTGAAAAAATCTTAATTACTTCTTATTCATTTCTAGACTCAACCAGCAAACTGGCCAACAATCCTCCCCAAATTTCCCCTTTAATGGGGCGCTGTTTCACTGCAATAATTGTGACAACAGTCGTCTGTCTATCTTGTCTCACCTTGGCTGCATCTCCAGTGGTTCTTTCTGTTTTCTGCCCTGGTCCACTGGGGACTGAGAGTTGATGCTGCGAGATGGAGGAGTGCCTTCACTCATCTGCTCTTTCCCTCCTTCAGGGTCTGAGCTCCCTCGTTCTGTCTTCCTCCACTTTGCTCTGCGGTTCTGAAACCAAACCTGCATTTAAAAAAAAGAAGACAAAAACGCATACAAAAGTTGAATTAAATCATAAAATAAAACTGGAATTCTGGAATCAACGTAATGACACACTGGCAGATTTAATAATTCCAGTCCAATTCCTTGGGTTTAGGTTTGTAATTTATCTAGCATATTTGTGAGAGAAATAGAAAATGCAGTAAACATTATTCTTTTTTCCCTTATTAACAGAAAAGTTAAGCGAAATGCTCTTTCTTTCCTTTGTTCTGTGACCCCTCTTATCAAGAGGCAAGTGAATCTGTCACAGCAGTGCTCTGATTTCCCACAGTCCCTGACTTATCCCCAAAACCTTCACCATCCATACAGCTGAGAGCACATATAGCCAAGTTCTGGTATCTTAATCGAATGAAGGTCAGTGCCTATAACAACATTTAATTGAGCAATTTTTCATTATCATATTTTAATGACTTCCCACTGACAGTTGTGCTGCCCAAGAGAGAGGCGGCAATGATGAAGTCGTTTATTTCCCTATTTAGTGATTGTTTGACAACATCAGATTCGATTAGGACTTGGTTCTAGCAGGCATTAATCATGATGTGTGAATGGAGGTTAGAGTCGGTGCGCATGTGCTCTGCATCCCTCCTATTGTACCCGGGGTATAAATGATGTCAACAGCCAAACAAAACACATGCATTCATTCGGCATAAAGAAAGGACAACATTTTGGTGGCAGGACAACAATACAGCCGATGGACTTATCTCACCCCTGCACCTTCCAGCTAGAAGTCGCGCCCCCCCACACACACCCATCTCTGAATGGGCTATAATTGCTCCATTAATCTCAATTTGCGGCGTGCTCTTAATGCGGGGGAGGCCCATTGACACTTTACAAAAAGGGGGGGCAACAACACTACAACAGAAAGGAAATTTATTTTCTAATAATAATGTAAGTTTAATATCCCTGCATACTGCGGTGGATTCATGTTCAGATTTAATAATAGGAATGTGGTAATCGGATTAGGAGGGGAATAATTTGTTTACAATCCCTAATTTACAGCGCTGGATTCCATTATCAACCCAGCCATTGGGTTTAAGCGATAGTAAGATGACCCTGGGGAACAAAAGGCAAACTATTATATTTCCCACAATTAGATCTGCGCGCACAACAAAACCCAAAAGCAAATCTGGAATGCAGGAAATTACATACAGGACACATAACTTAATTACATCTGGCCAAGTTTATAACCGCGCATATGTGCGGGGCAGGAGCGGAATATAAATTGCCACATTTAAGGTGCATGCTTGTGTATTTGTGTGTGTGTGTGTGTGTGTGTGTGTGTGTGAGTGTGTGAGAGAGAGAGAGAGAGAGAGAGAGAGAGAGAGAGAAAGACCTTGGCAGACGGATAGTTTACTGTGATCAGACCTGTGTGTAAACAAATCTGAATGGAAACTGGTTTACATGGAAGAGTTCATGTGTCATTATATGTGTGTGTGTGTGAGTGGGGGAGGGCATTCAAAGAAAAAAGGTAATTATTAAAATGTATTAAAATTGAAATCTTTTTACCTTTGAATACTGAACACTAGAGCTACATGGTCTTGGTCTGTCAGCTTTTCAAAGATTTGATCTTCAAACTGTTATTTAAGAATTCAGACTTGTGTTTCAGGGTTCAGGTTTAAAATAGCTTTTGGTCCTGAGTAGGTTTTATTAACATGGGTCCCCACACAGGCAGGATTACAAACTTGTGTGTGTGTGTGTATGTGTTAATTTGTTCTGTCAGTCAGTGCACACAATCAGCTCGACAAGCTCACAACATGATAGACTGAAATATGAACTCAACACTCTCTCTCTGACTTGCTATGTCAGTTTCCTGCCACCAATCGTCCAGCAGCAGACGACAGGTGAGACAAGGAAAGCAGGTGTGGTGGAGAAACAGGAAGTGAGGCGTCTGTCTGAACCGGCCTCGCTGCCTGTGTACAGCCACCAGGAGAGGCTGGAGGACCGCAGGAGTCTGCTGGACGAGGTAATATTTCCAAACAATTAAGGGGGGAAATGCGCCCCCTAGATGTCAACATGATAATTAGATGTGTTATAATGCAAATGCAGGATGTGTGCTTGTTTAAGACTCCACAGCAACAAAATGTAAAAATATGTGAAAATGCATAAACCAACCCAGCTAGCTGCGTCTGTAAGACTTTTAATCTGGATGTATTTAAGCACTTAAATGTCATTTTTAAGGTTATATTTTGTTCATTTTTGTCATATGAAACTTGAGTGTCTGTTCTTTAAATTAAATATCAATTTCATAAGGATGTTGATGAAAGTATGTTGAAGTAATCCATGTGAGCTAAAAACTTCAGATTCCTACTTTAAATATATTCTTGACAAGCTAATGTCATTTGATTAGATTATTATGTGTTTTGTTTGAGGGTTTTTTTTCTTTTTTCTGCCTTTTTCAGCTGGCTCGTATCGAGAAGGAGCTTCGAGAATCTCGGCATCTGGACGAGGAGCGACAGCGGGAAGCGGAATTCCTTCGTCAAGAGCAAAACAAGCTGCTGTGGCAAAACTTCTGTTTCCTGAGTCTCAGCCAGCAAATTGCCAGGTACGCAAAAACATGCAAACACACCTGAGGTGTTCAAGTTATACAGTAACAAACAAACTAAAAACAACTGCTTTCTGCAGGTATTTGTCTATGAAGACATTCTAAGAAAGTCGTTTGTGACATAACGTTCGTCTCCTTGAAGTAAAAATAATGATCTCAGCAATCTTGGGGGCAGTTTTGGATGTATCCACTAAACTCGTTGACTGCTTTAAGTTTTCCTTTTTTCAAACCTCTGTCTCTCTTTGGTCTCCATTCAGAAACATTCACCACAAATTTAAAGAAAATCTTGGTCAGCTTCAACATTGATGCAGCTTCTCCACAGCAATCACTCTGCTACCCTCTGCTCTCTGTCAGTGCATATGTTATCAACACAAACACCTTGTGTCACAATTAAGTCGCACTATTACTGACTATTAACAGTGGTGCAAAATAAAGTATCACACTAAATTAAACCAGTCGGTGTGGCTCCAAGGTCACAGCTGGGCTTCAGGAGAAGCTAATGCACCGTTTGCATGTATTTATTTTATCAGAGGATCTATTAGTGCTTCGAGCGTCCTGTAAATAATAGACTCAGTGAAAATGTAACACTTCCAACTCTTAACATCACCTCCTCTGAACTAGATCATATGTTCAGCATGTGTTACCATGGTGATCTAGCCAGGTAAAAAGAGACCGAATTCTGTGACACTGAAAACTCAGATTTTCAGTCTGATATAATGCCAAAAGTATTTGCTTGTCTGCCTTAACACACACGAACCTGAGAACAAGGAGGTGGAGATCCAGAGGCTTTAATATGATGTGGGCCCACCCTTTGGGGCTGTAATAACAGCTTCAACTCTTCTGGGAAAGCTTTCCACAGGTTAAGGGCTCGAGGCCAACTCCTGACCCCGGGACTGGACTTGCTGTACAGGTATCATCCTATCACGATACCACGCTGGGATTTGCTCCTGAGAACCACAAAGCTTCATCACTATGATGACACAACTGTGAAAAGTGGATTAATTAAACCTGATGCGTTTATCCTGAGGCATTTACAGCATTGAGAAGGAAAACAAATGTTTGTGCACAGATGATTGACTGTGTTTTTCTGCGGTTACTTTTTCCCTGCACAGACCCTGGGTCAGCAGCTACTTCAGGAAGTTTCCCATGCACATCTACTGTCTGCCAGTCCAGGGTCCCAATCACAAAGGCAGGAGGCGAGGACTGAAGAGGAGGAGATGACGTTCACTTTGAAATTTTGTTGGGGGAAAAATACATGCATTTATTTATGTTTTTTTTTTATCCTACAAATAAACGTGATTTCCTCATTCTTGGGGAAGTGGTTAATTTACTGTGTTAAGTTTAAATGTTCAGGTGTGTTGGTCTTCTAGACAACATTGTGTGTAATATTATTATAAACTGGGTGCTTAAAAATGTTTATCATCCACTATAGAAAGTCTTTAATCAGCAGCTTTAACACGGACTAATCGTGCCGCCTACTGTTTGCTTACAATAACACAAAGTATTTGAAATGTTTGAGGTAAAAGACTCATCTCTGTTTTGGTTTCTAAAGGATTTCATTGTTTGGACAATCACTAAATCCATCAAATTATTTTTATGTGCTGCTGGGATGTCAAAAGATGACTATAAAGATAGCACAGGGTTGAGTCACTTTACTTTATTGTGCTTTATCGAATTAATTACTTACTGGACAAAATAAAAAAATTGTAAAGTATTAATTGATTTTGTTAACTTTTTTTCATAAGAGAATATACATTATACCTCAAATTTCAAATACGATCTGAAAAATCTGCTGAAAACAAGGTGCACTCAGCAGCTTTCCAGTAGTTTTTAACTGTATACCAAGATCATACCTGACAGCCAGGTATGATCTTGGTATGATGATCATACCTGACAGCTTCTCAGCTTCCACTTTGAGAAAAAGTTTCAATAACTCACAAAAAAGGTTTCCTTAATGCTGTCATTAATGGGCTTTTTTGTTTGTTTGGTTGTTTGTTTGGGGTTTTTTATTAGTCTGTAATGCCAAAGATGTGGCATGTCTATGGGACACCAAGAAAGTCACTTATAATTTACATATTTTACCCTGTGGTAAAATTAATTAGCATCTTTCTTCTTTACTTTCATATATGTAAATTACATTAATTCCACTAACACCGTACGCATGTGAGTCAGTACAGAAAAATCCCAAAAGAAGGTAATTGAATCACATTCAGCATTATTTGATAGCGAACGCTGGCGTATGAACCAAACTTAAGGCTGTGAAATTAAACTGTAGCAGTAAAGCGTTTTCCGTGATCAACCCTGAACGCAGCATTACGTTTGTACGTCTCTGCGTCACCATCTCGTCCGTCCCTTCTTGAGTGTTCGTGCACGGCTTCACCGCTGAATCACAGACATCATGGTGAGCTTTGACTTTATTTTCTTTACATTTTGGATCGCTTTAAATAGTTAGCTTCACCCGTGTTTGTCTTCAGGCACTTGCAGACTCCGTACTACAGATTCTGGGTCACTGAGCTGTTTCAGCAGCGTTTAGCTCGCCGTCATCCGGCAGTGCTAACCGGCAAGCAAGCACATGGGCGTAGTGAATGCGCTAACAGCTAAGCTAACAGCTTTAATGCGGAGTTGTGCGTGTTTATAGTTGTCGTGTTGAAGGTGTCGGGCCAGCGGCAGCTAACAGCGGTAACCGTGAGGTTTGTGGTTGTTTGTCGTCAGCCTGATCGCTCCTGTGCCTCTTAATCAGTTTGTTAGCATGCTAACGACGGGCTGGGTGCCGCTTTGTGGCTTTTTAAGAGCAAGTCAGCAATTGTAGACGCTCAGAAATAATTAATAAACCTTTATTGACGAAAAAATGAGCCGAACGACACACGACCCATTTTACCAGCCAATGTGACTCACAGATGTTTGTATTTTTCACGTTTAGCTTATTTTCTGAATAATTTGGCTATAAGCTTCTAGCGGTTTCCAGGATGACAGGGGCGGGGCTCCGGGCTGCTGCTGCTAGTGCTACTTCACGGGTGCTCGGAAAAATGTCTGTCCATGCGTAGCATCAGTTTCATTGTCAACAGGCATTAAACTTGCTTTCATAATTCTTGTCTTTTATTTTCTTTTTAAGTTTTTTCAAATGAAGATTTTTTTTTATTTTCATTGTGAAAAATCTGAACTGTACTGATTCTGATTGCTGGTTTAACTACCGATTTCCTCTGCAGGCGTCCTTATCGATGGCCCCGGTCAGCATCTTCAAGCATGGAGCAGATGAAGAAAAAGCCGAGACTGCCCGACTGGTGGGTTTCGTTGTCTGAGTTTTATCTTTTTCTTTAACAATTCCAGATTCGGTTAAATCCAGTTCAGTAAAAATCTGTGAACTTTTATCCCTCTAGTCATCTTTCGTGGGTGCCATCGCAATTGGAGATCTGGTGAAGAGCACTTTGGGCCCAAAGGGGATGGTATGTTGTTTCAGATTCAGAGTGCTGCTGCTGTGATATTTACAGGTTTTTAGGTTCCAACTTCATTCAGAAACTTTTACACAAAAATCAGCTGTAAGCAGATGGTTTCTTCATCGTTCTCTTCAGGATAAGATCCTGCTCGGTGGCGGGAAGGGCGGCACTGTGACAGTGACGAATGACGGTGCGACCATCCTGAAAGCTATCGGCGTCGACAACCCGGCTGCCAAAGTTCTGGTTGGTGAGTGGATGCCTGCTCGGCCTCTTAGGGCTACTTTATACCTGTTGACCGGTGTCTTCTGAACGACAAAGTTGACGTCACGTTACACTATTACAGTAAATTGAAAAGATGAGACTTTGTGGAAAAAAACCTCCTCCTGTATCAGCACTGACACCTATCATTGAGGAGACTACTGCAGCGGCTGCCTGCGCCTGTGTGATGATGGGTGTGGCTGTGTGATGACGTTACCGGCGGTGTGCAAAATAACCAATCGAGTACACTGAGCAAGTCGGTGGAAAACGCACTGACACAAATTTGAGTCACTTTACCACTTCACACCTTTTAAAACAGAGTAAACATTCATGGAAAGGTTTCTTAGAGCTGAACCTACGTTACCTCACTAAAAGTAGTCTAATGAATAAAGCAGCTGATCGTAGGTAGGGTAATAAGACGTACGAGTGAAAATGCAGTAAAGAAGACTAATGAAATGTAATCTCTTGTAAGAATTCATGTGTGTTAAGATGCTGTCAAACAGCTTTTATCTGAGTCTTTGATGGAAGAATAATTGTACCTGCAGACATGTCCAAAGTTCAGGATGATGAAGTCGGAGACGGGACGACCTCGGTCACCGTGCTCGCCGCAGAGCTGCTGCGGGTAAATGCCTGTTTTTTTAGACTCAGATTTCATAGTAAACTGCACCCAGCTCCACTGCTGTGAGGAGTATGAGCCGTGTTCTTGGTCTCAATCATCACCACTACTATTGCAGGAGGCGGAGCTTCTGATCGCCAGGAAGATCCACCCACAGACCATCATCTCTGGCTGGAGGAAGGCAACTCAGGCAGCCAGAGAGGCTCTGAGGGAGGCCGCTGTCGACCACAGGTGAGGCTCAGTGAAGACGCGCGTATTCGTCTCTCGGCTGTTGCCCTCCTCTTTCCCTGCCTCATCGTTCTCTCTGGTCTCCATAGCAATGACCAAGCTCGTTTCCAAGAGGACCTGCTGAACATCTCCCGCACAACGCTGTCCTCCAAGCTGCTCACTCACCACAAAGATCACTTCGCCAAGCTTGCTGTTAACGCCGTCATGAGGCTGAAGGGCTCTGGGAACCTTGAGGCCATCCACATCATCAAGAAGCTGGGAGGCAGCCTGACCGACTCCTACCTGGACGAAGGTGAGGCTGTGCGCCGCCATGGGCCCGTGTCGTTCCTGAGTGGTTGCTGCACTATAATGCCTGTTATACATGGTTTTTGTGCTATGTCCAGGTTTCCTATTGGACAAGAAGATTGGTGTGAACCAGCCGAAGAGGCTGGAGAACGCCAAAATCCTGATCGCCAACACCGGCATGGACACTGACAAGATCAAGGTAAAAACAACAGGATACAATTGCAGGTTATTGTGAAGCGTCAGAAGATGTGACACATAATTAAAACAAGTTTAAAGAATAGACAGTGAGAAGAGCCAAGCTCAAAAATAAAAATCGTCTTCATGTTCACGTGATCATTATCACTGTGTTTGTGCGTCAGATCTTCGGCTCCAGGGTCCGTGTGGACTCGACGGCGAAGGTTGCAGAGATTGAACTCGCGGAGAAAGAAAAGATGAAGGAGAAGGTTGACCGAATCCTGAAACACGGCATCAACTGCTTCATCAACAGGTACGAACGAGTCCTTAGAACCTCTCGGGTTCTTTAATAAAATCCTCTGCATATTTAATCAGATTGTTGTTATCTTTGAATGAAACTGCTGATCCGGCATTTTGGTTATCTAAACACTGTTTAAGGGTCTGATTTTATGTAAGTAACCTTTTTATTGTAATCTCAGAACATGAGTCAGCCTTTTCTAATGTTGGTCTGTAAAATAATGAATTAAATTGTGTGAGCGTACTCGATCCCGGTCAGTGTTTTGTTTTCCCTTCATTCCACACGTCTTCCCGTCCTTCCTGCAGACAGCTCATCTACAACTACCCTGAGCAGCTCTTCGCTCAGGCTGGCGTCATGGCCATCGAGCACGCCGACTTTGCCGGCGTTGAGCGCCTTGCTCTTGTCACCGGTGCGTATACGCGCACAAACACACAAAGACTGCATGATGCGGATTTTTAAGTTTGCTTTTAATGTGCAGCTACACTGTTAGGACAGAAACGTGGTGCAACTCAAAGACTGAGACCTTCAA
This sequence comes from Bujurquina vittata, assembly GCA_015106715.1. Lineage (NCBI taxonomy): Eukaryota > Metazoa > Chordata > Actinopteri > Cichliformes > Cichlidae > Bujurquina > Bujurquina vittata. The sequence continues at coordinate 24,111 of VUQK01034190.1, forward strand.
AATCCTTTACAGAGAATTCATGCATGGAAGTCGGCTTTGTTTCAACAGATAAAAATGAAAACGTGTTTGTTGTAGTCCTGTTTATTGTCGTGTTTGGAGCGATTGGAACACAACTGAAGAGGTTACTTCCTCTAACATAAAACCAAAAAAGGATGAATAATCTGTAATCTTATCTCAACTATCAGGCGGGGAGATCACCTCCACCTTTGACCACCCGGAGCTGGTGAAGCTCGGTCACTGCAAGCTTATTGAGGAGGTGATGATCGGAGAGGACACTCTCATCCACTTCTCTGGAGTTGCCATGGGTACGCGCACACACTGAGCCTGAGGACTCGTGTTAATTTTCTGTAAGACTTTCTCACCTTCAACCCCTCCTCGTCCTCAGGTGAAGCATGCACCATCGTGCTGCGAGGAGCAACCCAGCAGATCCTGGACGAGGCGGAGCGCTCGCTGCACGACGCTCTGTGTGTGTTGGCGCAGACTGTGAAGGAGCCACGCACCATCTACGGAGGAGGTAGACACGCACGCACGCACGCACACACACACACACACACACACACACACACACACACACACAGTTATCGACTGGCCTAAAACTGCAGCACTGCCCTCCATCTTCATCCACCTTACAGCAGAGAAAGAAAACGCTGCACTTGTGTTACAAAGGGTGCCACTGATAACACCTCATACCTGTGTGTCCTCTGCTCCTCATCAGGCTGCTCCGAGATGCTGATGGCCAAGGTGGTGACTGATCTGGCCAATAAGACGCCAGGAAAGGAGGCAGTTGCCATGGAGTCTTTCGCCAAGGCTCTCAGGATGGTAAGAGTAAAGCTCAGCTCCTACGACTGTCCAATTTCTGGATCATTACAACCACACCTGAGTTTGATCTCACCTGCTGTGCCATCATCTGCTTCCAGCTGCCGACCATCATCGCTGACAATGCCGGCTACGACAGCGCCGACCTGGTGGCTCAGCTCAGAGCTGCGCATCAGGAGAACAAGACCATGTTTGGACTGAGTGAGTGAGCATGCGTCACCTCTTCTCAAAACAACGCGATTCAGGTCTTTGATAGTAACGTGTCCGTGTTTCCCTGCAGACATGTCTGATGGCACAGTGGGGAACATGCAGGAGCTGGGCGTCACGGAGTCGTTCCAGGTGAAGCGACAGATGCTGCTGAGCGCGTCCGAGGCCGCCGAGATGATCCTGAGAGTCGACGACATCATCAAAGCTGCACCCAGGTCAGTCCCGCCCTCCTTTCAGATCAGTATGCACTCCTGCTGTACCTGGATACAGATGTTTTACTCTTGACTGCTGGTGTTTTGTAGGAAGAGAGTCCCTGACCATCACCCCTGCTAGAGGAAGAGGAGGAAGACAAACGGGGATCTCTCTTGTTATTTATCACCTCTGTAGCTGAAATTAAAGAAACGCTCTGCTGTTTATTTCCTGTTAAACTCACTGCGGATGCACAAGCGAGCTGGCTGACGCTGGCTAACCACCAGGCTCCGCTAATGCTAGCAACACAAGTTTTTCATGCTAGCATTAGCTGAGCACTTGGCTGAGGTTGGAGCCACATACAGAAAGGAAGTTTGGATGTTGTTTTGTTTACTGAATAAATGCACCGGTCATCATTACCTGATTCTTTTGTTGTTACTATTCATTATTTATTAGCATGTTTCATCTTAAACATTCTTTTAAATAATGAGCTCAATGACTTCAGACTGCCTCACATGCTCATTTTGCAGGGTTTGCTGTTTTACTGTCTGCATGACGTCAGTCATCCACAGTTAAACATTTAAAAGAGCTAAAATCTGCAGAGATGCTGACAGTTGAAATCAGGAGGCTGACGTCACGGTTGCAGAAATTCTTCATGGCACAGATTCAGCGACGTGCTTCTGGAAACAAACATCACACAGCTCCTGCTTCCATGATGTGACTCCTGTTCCATCACATTTCAAAGGTGCTCTGACTGAGATCTGGTGACTGTGACATGATCTGTGATTGGCTGATTAGGTGTTTGCATTAATTAGACGTTAAACAGGCGTGCCTAATAAAGTGGCCGGTGTGTTTTTGATGCATCAAGTCCAAGATTTAGTTGTAATCAGCTGTTGTGGGGCTATGAACCAGAAATTAAATTTTATAACCTGAAAATGAGCAGGTAGCAGAAGCAGATCGGGGGGGGGGGGGGGGGGGGTTAGTGTGTTTGTGCTCTCTT
>VUQK01034190.1:26342-51490 GCA_015106715.1 Bujurquina vittata
GTAAAGTATAAGATAAAGTATGCGAGGAAGGGGAGGAGGGTGGGGAGGGGAGGGGGGGGGGGGGGGGGGGGGCGGGGGGGGGGCGTTATTGATTGTCCTGCTGTAACTTACTGAGGTCAAAGTGACTGAAGACCTCAGAGTGTCAACACACCAAAGTTACTCAACCTGATTGTTGAGCACACAAATGGCTTTTAGATCAGAAAAAAAGCATTTTAACCTTTAACCAAATCCCTCGTTCACTGATTATAAAAGGCATAAAATGCAAATTTAATTTTTTCTCATTATCATTCATGTTTTTTGCAAAGGGTATTTGGCAAGTTTGCGAAGTGCCAAGAACACCTTAAAGGCGGCGTGAGGGTCAGGAGGTCTGAAATGAAGCATCGACTAAAAACTGTGAGCAAGCTTCGCACACAGCCGGGGTCTCTGGAAGATAGGTGATGGTGTCTGTGGCAGTTAATAGAGATAATGTCCTATTGCTCAGATAATTGCATTAAAAGGCTCCAACAGCCCAAAGACGGTCCAGAGGTCCAGCTCAGGGACTCCAGGTAGCTGAGGTGAAGCGTAGCAGACAACTATCAGCTACAGCCGCCTGTGTCACCATCCACCTGTCTGTCAAAGAGGCCACGCCCCCAGTGATGCAAACTTTAAGCCTTAAACAGGTGAGATGTAAAAATTTTACCCACCCAGAAACCGGCCTCAAAATCCGTCTGTGGTTTAGGAATTGAATAATAACACATGTTAGTTTGAGCTCAGAAGCTTCCTGTGACTTGGTTTTGGGGGGTGGACTCTCTGGATTCAGATCCAATCAGAGTTACTGTTCAGCCTGATAAATCCCCCCCACCCCGGGAGCCAAACAGCAGTCTCTGTTGGACACAGACATGTTCAGGCTGCTGCTCCTGCTGCTTTTAACATGGACGAGCTCAGCACTGTTCAGGTAGGACCGACACACCGATTCTCTTTAGATTAGAGCTGTCAGACCTGCGGCCACCAGGGGGCTCCACAGCTACCAATAAAATCTGCTTTTTGTCTCTATTGCACATTTATGGAGGTGCTATTAAGTGGATTTTTCTCTGATGAGACAGAACAGGTTTTTAGTTTTATACTTAGTCGAGCTAACTGGTTGCTTAGCAGACAAATGGAAAATGTTCCTTTCCCCAAATTAAATCCTGACAAAGACACTAAGCTATCCCATCCTCAGCGTCCCTCTGAGACGGACACGTTCCATTCGTACTCGACTGCGAGCCGACGGCCTGCTAAACGAGTTCCTGAAGGATCACACCCCCGACATGATTAGCCGCCGCTACGCTCAGTGCTTCCCGCCCGGCACGCCGTCGCTGAGACTCGGACGCATGAGCGAGAGGATCTACAACTTCATGGATGTAAGAACAACCGATGGTCAGGTGGAGGGGTTGCTGGTTTAAATCCAATTAAATATATATAAAAAAGAGTTCAGATAAAAGTTTAAAACTTTAGGGGGTCACTGTCTAGAAATTTAGCAAATTTCTTAAGACGATAAAATTTTAAGGACTGCTGCTCGGTTCAGAAATAATAAAACAGCTCTGGAACTTATTTTTTCCAAAATCAAACTCATACTGAGTACAGAACTCAGGCTGAACTGAAGCAGCACCAGTAGTCATTTGAGATTTTCCCAAAATTTAGTTGCATTTGGAGGGAAACTCAGGCTTTCCCAGTCTTTATATTCCCACCAGATGGCACCAAAGGAAGACATTTAGAAGCTTTAAGAGGAAAACCAAACTGTCCAGTTCTTACTAAATACAAACTACCTTAACTAATCCAGAGTAGGAAAAAGAAGTGGGAGCAGACCGGCAGACGTGAGCTTGATGTGCCTTGCTCCGGCTTCCCTCAGCAGCAGCTCATGTTTGAAACCAGCAACTGTTTCATTTGGTCTCTGAAGTGTTTTTCAAAGTAAAACCACAGCCGTGCACGTGTCTGTGTGTGTATGTGTGTGTGCGTGTGTGTGTGTGTGTGTGTGTGTGTGTGCTGCATTTCAGGCTCAGTTTTATGGTGAGATCAGTTTGGGGACTCCAGAGCAGAACTTCTCTGTGATTTTTGACACCGGATCAGCTGATCTCTGGGTGCCGTCATCCTACTGCGTCAGTGAGGCCTGCGGTAATATCATACACAACCCTACACAACACTGCACAACACTGGTGTGTCTCTGTGCTTTGTATTAGAGACTTTTGTTTGTAGGTCAGATCAACCTGACTTTTTATTTTGTTCCAGACTGTGATAAGAAGTTCAAGGTTTGTGTGTGTGTGTGTGTGTGCGTGTGTGTGTGTGTGTGTGTGTGTGTGTGTGCGTGTGTGTGTGTTCACAGCGCTCCACAGGTGCTTCAAGGCATTCAAATCGACTTCATTCATCCACGATGGTCGGAGGTTTGGGATTCACTACGGATCAGGTCACCTGCTGGGAACCATGGCCAGAGACACGCTGAAGGTCCAAACTTTAGTTTAAAAGCTAAACTTTAGTATTAAAATCACTTGTACAGCTGCCACGGTGCGTTGTATATGGTGGTGCAAAACACAACATCAAAAACAAAAACGGATTCCTATTTCAAGCGTACTTTATTTTATGCTAATCCATTTTTCCCAGATTGGCGGCCTAACCATCCCGAATCAGGAGTTTGGGGAGTCCGTGTACGAACCCAGCGAGGCATTCCTGTCAGCGAAGTTTGACGGTGTTCTGGGAATGGCCTACCAATCCCTTGCAGAGGTTCTGGGAACCCCTGTTTTTGACAACATGATTGCACAGAAGATAGTGGACCAGCCAGTGTTCTCCTTTTACCTGAGCAGGTGCATTCATGCAAAACTCACCATTTAATCTAATTTAGATGCTCACTGTTTGGCTCAGAGGTACGTTACAGTAGGGAGAGGATTTTATTCCACCTGGTCACTAGCAGCCCTGCTCCAAACCCTGGATGGGTTACCTCTTACCTTGTAGATGAGACCGAGGTTTCACCAGATGTATTGATAGAGTTTTGGTTGGTCGAGAGGTGGAGGTAGAGAAGTGGAAAGGCACAGGGTGACCACCGCTAACCCACTGAACAAAGGAGCTGTAGATTTTTAGGAATCTAAAAGTGTTTCTGGTTCTTAATTTAAGTTTTTTATTCACTGTGATTTTTGTGGCTGCAGAAAAGGTAGTCGCTCCAGGCCAGCAGGAGAACTGTTGCTAGGCGGAACAAACGAGGCGCTGTACATTGGACCAATCAAGTGGCATCCTGTCACTGCCAAGGGGTACTGGCAGATCAGGATGGACAGGTATGTTTCTCATGTTTCAGCATCACAGTGCTGTGCTGCTGTGCTGCATATCGTGCAGCATGAAACAGGAAAAGAGTTTTACCCATCCTGAAGACATAGAACTGTGCACGCCTCTAACACATAAAGATGTCAATGGATTCTTTGGTTCTTGTGTGTGTGTGTTTCAGTGTGGCTGTGCAGGGTGTGAGCTTGTTTTGTCCTGTTGGATGTGAGGCGATTGTTGATACTGGAACTTCCCTCATTGCTGGACCGACCAGTGACATCATGAGGCTCCAACAGCTGATTGGAGCAACACCCTCACACTTTGGAGAGGTACCAAAATATGTAATCTTTCAAGAACCTGCGTCTTCTTGAAAGTAACTGATTTTCCTACTGAAAGGGCAGCTTGACCTCTTAGAAAGAGCGGGACTTGAGGCCCCTTCATTGCCTGTTACGCTTCAAAATGCTGATATACTAAAATTAGTGAACAAATATGGGAAGTTCGATGGGTCTAGCTTGAGCAATATGCATCTATGCTCTCAACTTCAACATCCTCAGTCGCTTTGTTCTGGAGTTTTTGCGTTCTTGAGATTTTCAGCAAACTTGACCTCTGATCCTTAGGTCAAGGTTGCTGAGATTCAGAGTTGTCTGAGATTTTTAGTAGATGCATCTGTGCTGTGAATTTGAACATCCTGGGTCGAGGTCCTTCTCGGGTTACAGTCAGCATTAAAGTTTTTGTGGAACTTGATCTTTGACCTTTACCCTCAGATCAGGGTCATTGAGATTTGAAGTCGTTCGACAGGTTTAGTAGATTTGTCTGTGGTGGTTTTTGTGGAACAGACGAGGCAGAGGTTGTGACTTTCTCTTCCAAACAGCCGAGCTGATACATTTGAATAAGTAATAATATCAGATATGTCTTGAGACTATCTCAACCAAACGTTTTATAATGTCACACATTATTATTGTTTGCGTTTCAGTTTGTTATCGACTGTGCCAGGTTGTCCAGTCTGCCTCAGGTGACTTTTGTCCTGAATGGAACGGAGTATACACTAACAAGCGAACAGTATATCAGGAAGGTAAGGACGTACTATTGTTTGCTTTCCATCTTTCTTTCTTTCTGTTTGATAAACCAAAGGGTAATCATTTTTGGCTCATTCCATTATGTCTTCAAAAGATTTTATCATTGTTGGCGATGATGGACCTGTCAAATGGCTGGAATCAAAACGGAGTTTTTCCAAACTTCAGTTTATGGACTGTTTCCACTTTTCATGCATTCGTGTTCTTTTCTGTACCTCAATCCTAAAAGAGCCCACACCTTTAGTTACTTTATAGGCTTAAGATTTTTTTACAAACAATTAAAAGTACTTAAGAAATATAATGTCTCATTTATGAAATAAACTATTTAATAATTACGCGATACACTGAAGAAGTAAAAACCAACTGTTTAACTGTTATTTTTAACACAGAAATGTTCCCAATCATGTAACTAGTTATTTGTTCAGGTTGGATGTTTATTTTTGTGATCTGTTAAAAAATAAATGAAAACTTGACACTCTGTCATCATCAGGAGAAACTTGGCCAGAATGAGATCTGTTTCAGTGGTTTCCAAGCCGTGGACATTATTTCCAGCAGAGAGCCTCTGTGGATTCTGGGAGATGTATTTCTGACAGAGTACTACTCCATCTTTGATAAAGAACATGACCGGGTGGGATTAGCATGTGCGAGACACCCTCCTGAGCCATAACCCACTGGCTAACTGTATGATCAATAAATACTGCACAACTGAAAAGTTATTCTCTGACCCATTGTTACTCATCATCCATTCTCCGATTAAATTATGTACTATTAACTATGGAGTAAAGGCTGCATATTGCCAAGATGATACCATTCGCTGTTTTTGGTGACCCATTGAGAAGAAGGTCAGCATTTTATTTGAAAAAGTACAGTTATTGGAGATTTAGCAGCAACAGCAGAGAGTGTACATTCATTACTTTGGCTACATTTACAAAAACAGTAAGTAAACTAAGAAAGAAGATTTTGTTCTTCTTCCCTGAGTACCAGTTTCAGTGAGTGCTGCAGTTCCTGTAATGGCCACCAGATGGCATCCAAGAAGATTGTATTGAAGTCGATGGGGAAAGGCCACAGAATTTCTTTCTGCAACAATTTCAGCATAAGTGGCAAATTTGACACGTTTGCCTGTGTGTTGGAAGTTATTCTTATGGGGTTCTTTGGAGTACCAGCTTAGGGTTCCAGAGTTATTCCAGCAAATATCCCTTTGATGTGCTATTGTCGCTTGATGGGTCATGCTTATTTTTTACACTGCTCCTGTGATGTACAGATTCAAGGAAATGAGAATTCACAGTTCTCTGCATCTTTCTGGAAAACAAAAAACAATATTTTTGAACAGCAGACAAATATGCAGATGATTAACTCAGGCATGACTGAGTGTTTAACTCTCTGAAGTCTGGCGAATCACAGGGTCAGAGATAAAGCCACCTAGAGCTCTCCTCTCCATATTACCCTCCAAAACACTAATCAAATAAGTGATTTAAGATTTCTGATTTCTAGGTTCTTCTAGAGCTACCGGTTTAATTTTGAGGTTGTCCATTTAGTACAAATTAAAGCTAATTTTGACAGTTTTAAACCCGATCTAAGTCTGAGGTATTTTGGTCAAGTAACTTTGGACATTGTGCATAAAGCACTTAAATGAGAAGAAGTACGGTTCTAACTATCCCTAGATATTTTGAAGAGACGTTTTGGGGAAAATGTAATTTGTTTTGGATGTGCATTACTACAATTATTGTTTTTATCCCTAAAATGAGGAGACAATTTTCAAAAACCCCAAATCACATATTCTAAAAGCATAGTGTTGGGAGTGTCATTGATGATAACTTTGACCTTACAGGATTTAATGGCAGTTCATGCTAGACGTTTATCATGTTTTCCTTTTTTCCATTGACCATGGTGATAACAGTTGGTAAACCCAAAAACCTAGATTAAAGACATCCTTTTAGAGGTTATGCATTTTCTGTTTTCCAAATATTTATGGTTCAAATTAACAAAATTAAAGAGCCTTCCCCTTAGGCATCGTGTGTTCCTGTTGCTCTGTTTGGTCTGACTGAATGATGTGACTGGTTCTTATTTCTTTTCTAAACTCTCTGATTGGACATTGGTGTTTTTGATCTCTTTATTGTCACTGGTTTCTTCCTTCTCATCCTCCTGAGTCCCTATAATTCCCTGGAAGTCGTAATCAGGGTCGGGGAGCTGCAGAGTGTCTGGGGCTGGACCAGGGGATCGCCGGGACTGGAATCGAGCCAGGCCTTGCCTTCGCCTCCCCAGCCCCTTAGGACTTGGCAAGCTGCGGACCGATGCCTTTGAAGTCTGCCTGGAGAACTGGAGTGAGAACTGACGCCCCCGTGGTTTGGTTGGCTGACAGTTCTGCCCATTGACAGTCGTCCAGCGAAATTCCTTGGGTCCAAGCTGAGTGGGGGAATAACAGACTGTGGGATCAGTCCTGGAAATACAAAAAGCAAAAAAATACATCAAGGCACACCAGAAGGGGAAGGGTTGGACCGTAAGCTATTGGGATGAAATTAACATTTTTTTTCATAAACCATTATCCCAAAGTGAGTTTTGCTAGACAAACAGGGAGTTGAAGGATAGAAGTCTTGTTATGTTGAACAGAACACTGGCTGATTACCTTAGGGGTTCCAAGCCTGATGCTTCATTGTCGGGGGAAGGATCAAGGCCATTCTGAGGTTTGGCACAAGGATCCACATTGTAACAGACATCACCACATAATGGCGGGCTTATGACGAGCTGGGGAAAAACAGATATGGAGCTTTCAGGCGAGGGTGGGTTGCTGTTGACCTCCCTTAAGGTGGACAAGGTCTCCATGGAAGGTTGAGAAATGACCAACGAGGAGGGTGGAACAATAACCTCTGGACCCGCATTGACCCTGGATGGGTTTAAAAATGAGCAACAGAAAACACCATTGTACTCAGTGGATAGTTGGGTCTGAATATATAAATGATTAGATAGAAACCTTATGTACTATCAGTAGAATACCAGTTGTACAGTTATTAATAGTACTTTAAACACTCCAGTACCTGACATCTGGGAAGAAACTGCCAGTTGCATCGCTGCTGTGTCGTTTAAAGATGGGTCGAGGAGGTCGAAGGTCGGGAGGTTCCTGAACACTAAGCAGACGGCGAACTCGACCCAGAACCTGCAAACAAAAAAATATATACTCATATGCCCTCTCAGAGTAGATTTCAATAAGGAGTTGTGGCAGAACTTGTCAAAGATTTGTTCTTTGAAACTTTGGCCACTTAAAACAGTTTGAAAATATCGATACACTAAAAACGTCAGCTGGGATAGGCTCCAGCCCCCCATGACCCTAAACAGGATAAGTGGAAGTGAATGGATTGACAGATGAATAAAAAATTATTGCATAGAAAAAATTCAAAATCTGTCCTTGAAGACCACAACAATCAATTGAATTTAACATATTGACTGTTGTTTTTTTTCTGTAATTATTTTAGGGTCTTTACCTTACAATACAGAGCATCTTGAGGCGACTGTTTGTTGTGGTAAATAATTAAAATTTAACTGAATTGAATTTAAGAAAACAAAAATGTTTCTGCTCTGTTCGGGACTTACAGTCTTTTTCCCACATTATGGAATTATGGAGTTCTGTGGTAGGACCAATTCTCTTTAAACTGTAAATGCTTCCCTTAGGCAGTATTATTAGAAAGCATTGCAAAAATTTACATTGCTATGCAGATGATACCCAGCTTTATCTATTCATCAAGCCAGATGACACACATCAATTAGTTAAACAGTAGGAATGTCTTAAAGACATAAAGGCCTGGATGACCTATAATTTCCTGCTTATTGTAGTTATTGTACTCAGCCCCACAAATCTTAGAAACATGGTGTCTAACCAGATACTTACTCTGGATGGCATTACCTTGGCCTCCAGTAACACTGTGAGAAATCTTGGAGTAATTTTTGACCAGGATATGTCCTTCAATGCACAAATATGTAGGACCGCTTTCTTGCATTTTTGCAATATTTCTAAAATTAGAAACATCCTTTCTCAGACTGATGCTGAGAAGCTAATCCATGCATTTATTACTTCTAGGCTGGACTATTGTAATTCATTATTATCAGGCTGTCCTAAAAGCTCCCTGAAAAGCTTTCAGCTGATCCAAAATGCTGCAAAGCCTTGAATGTCACAGACCTCTAAGTGCTCTGTATTTTTATTCTTAGACTCTACTACAGTAGCTTTTTATGAGTCTCAGTTCAAAATAATCCTTGTTTATCTTGTACTGGGTGCAGCACCTCAGTTCTTCCTCTGTCTCAAGAAAGCTTAAGATCACAGTCACTATAAGCCAACTTTCTTCTGACTGGGTGCCCCTCATATATTAAAAGATTTCATGGAAGGTAGGTGAAGCTTCTGCACCTGAGATCATCATATTAGGGATCTGACATCAAACAGATCCATGTGCAGAAAAAAATGTTGGAGACCAAGCATTTAGCTTTTGGTCACAGGGATTAAAACTTTGGTCATGTTTGATATGAACATGGGAACAGAATATATGTGACTGAAAACAAGAAAAGTTCCCTTGAAAAGCTGAATTGAAGGACGCATGATGACACTGTTTAACCAAAAGTGTTTCTCAAGGTCAGTGAAATGTTTTTTAGCACTTGCCAGTTGGTTAATTAATAAATAATTAAAAATAAGAGCAATTAAAACTGTTGCCATACCGACTCTTGGCGCCGAGGTAAAACATAGTCCTGCTGCCGCTGATAGTCGTGACAAATGTCAGTGTCATCGAACTGCAGGATGTCCGAGAGGCTGGAAGAACCGGTGAAAAAGAGTTTATCATTATGATGATAAAACTGCTCTAAATCAGACTAATTCCCCAACAGATAGTCCCTCTATGACGATACAACCACACACTGAACTACAATGTGAAAATATTCATTTCAACCAGCATGTTAAGAAGGAAAAGCACACTTTCTAGAGGATTATATCTGTACATAAGCCAGTAAACATATTAAATATGTATGCGCACGTATGCTGACCCCATGTCGGTGGTGGAGCCGAGAAATGAGGGGATGCAGTAGTCGGCAGCAGCCAGCGTGTATGGCGGGCGCGCATCGGAGTCATTCCAGTAAATGTCTTTGGTCATGTGAGGCATGCTCATGTGCATCTCATCCACTGCCAGGAGAGACACCTGGATGAACAGGTAAACAGGAAGTCATGAGAATTTCAAAACAAAATTCACACACAAGACATGACTCAGAGAGGCGTTATTTAAGAAGATGAACCCAGTAAGAATAAATAGTATTTCACTCAGTGAGTAACTTTCATCTCAAGCTGATATCTGCAGATATTATACATTTATTATAAGGAAGAATTAAACTGCCAAAAACTACAATTTAAAAGACCCCAACAATATTTTTCATTTATTAACTTAAATTTTTTTATATTTTAGGTAAATTTATAAAAAGTGACATAACATAAATTAATTATGGCATTGAATTTGCTTTTGAGTTATCCTATCCTATCCTTATCCTCTAGTTATTTATTTTCTGATTTATTTTATTGTCACATTTATTTATTAATTTATTTATTTATGTTTTAATTTTATACTTATTTACAAATCTATTAATTAATTTCTTTATTTTATTGTATTTCTGTGTGCATTTATTCATTTGTATATTATTTTCCATTTACCCGATAATTCACAATAAAACTCTTTTTTGGTCATTATTATCCAATTATTTATTAGTGTTTCTATGTGTTTAAATTGTGTGTTAGCTTGGCCTCGTGTGGCATCATGTGACTTCCTTACATGATATAAAAATAAAATGAAGTGTGAAAATGTCCCAGAGTATTTTTTTGTCCTTCATCAGAAACCTTTAAACAGCTTTTCCCTCCGTTCAGTTCAGAACCACGACACAGAAGTAAAAGCTGTTGGTTCTTCCACAGCAGAACCTGAGATTTGAGCCTCCCTGGCGGCTGACCTGAAGGTTCCTGTCGATGATCCAGTTTGCCTCAAAGTCATCGTCGTCTTCGCCAAACGGGTTGATGAGCTGTTCTGCAACCTGCCAGACAAATAAACACAATTCATGTGTGTAAGTCAGTCAAACTAAAACCACAAAACTGTTTCTACAGCTAAAAAAACAACTTATATCTCTAAACTTGGTTTAAGTTTCACTTCTTGATCCTACAGAAATTGATGCAGGATCGAGGTTTTTATCACTGCTGTAAAAGCTGCTCAGCCTCCGTTTAAAGGCTCATTCAAGACTGTTTGAATTATACCAATAATTTTGTGTCCCTAAATCATTGTGCAAATACTGTAATGTCATGTCGAATGTGTGTCAGTTTCTTTGAACTTGTCAGCGAGGAAAACAATTTTTAGCCACACTACTTGTGACACTCTGGCTCGTGCAATATTTCTGGCTCATGTCCACTAAGTCGGTTATTATTAACTTTGTGTAATGTGTTATTTATATAACAGGAATACATCAAGAGATGAAGGAGAGGTCAGCCACACATGCTCTCAAGTCTCTCAGCCAGAAGAAAAACGTGACTTCCTGCATTATTTCTAAAGCACGCGTTTGCAGGTAAATGGCTAAAACACTAATATGTTATTTAACGATGAAATCTAAACATATTAAACTCGCTGTCACACTCAGTGACTCAGTGTCCTCATATATTTGGTGGTTTTTCTGATATATATTACCATTTAAATTTTTTTTAGCCTCCCATTTTACTTTAAAGTTTTTTATTTCCTCCTGTTTTCCCTCCTTTCCAGACTGTCTGCCCCAACTGCGTCTTATTTCCCAATCGGCTTCCTTCTTCCTCCTTTATTATTCGTATTCCTTCCATTAAAATATATATTTGTTTGTGTCTGTATTTGGCTCCTAATTTTGTACTGAAAAAGGTTTTGGGGCATATTTCTGCCTATTTCTACATTAAACACTAGATAAGTGCTGTTGCTAATGGCTCAAATTTATGAAGGCATATACAAATCTCATAGAATTTGAATTGTGAGTCATGAACTCTAGTGGAGTCTCACAAATGAGCATGTTGGTTTTACATATCCACAAATTGTAGGGAAGATGTTATTTGACCTTCAGCCAGCCGCAGTAGAAGAAGAACTGCAGGAGGGTGAAGATCGGGACGTAAAGATCAAGGTCATGACCTTGGTAACCGCAGGTGGGGTCAAGAAACTGTCGACCAATCAGACAGGCGAAGAAAAAGGTGTAGACAGCGAGGGTGACGACCTGAAGAGAGAGAGAGAGAGAGAGAGTAGTGTAGATTCCTTCTCTCTGCGGGAGATTCAGAGCTCTGATTCAATTAGAGTAATGATCATGATGTGATTACACGAGCTACATCCGTATGCTGCTGTGGCAGATATGAAACAGGGAGGACAGACCTGCGTGTAGACCAGAGGGATGCCGACCCAGTCGTAGCCAAAAAGAGTCGCGCACCAGGTCCTGAACCGATTCATTTCCTAACACAGAGACAGGAAACGGGCAGTCTTTCACCAGCTGCCCACGAGCAGCGAATTTCTGCAACTCAACAGGCTGATTGGAAAAAGAGTCTCATCCGCCCTTCTGGGAGAGCTGGTGTCACATTACCTACATGTCTGCTTTATGTGGTCACAGGCTAACAGGGGTCTGAGGACCTACACTGGCTTTGAAGGATGAGGGAGTGAGCTCTGAGTGCTTAAGAGCTTTTTCCTCTCTAACAGCATATGTCTGTAATCACATGGCAGCGATGGGAAAATATTAAGTTCATTTACTGACACCACAGCGTAAAAATTCAGTAATCAAAGTTTAAATATATGTTTAATCGCCCAGCTGCATTCTATTTTATCCTGATATTATTATGATCATTAAAGCCATAAGCAGTTAATAGTGACATATGAGAAATGAGTGACTGAGTCCATAAACCCATCGGGAAAGCGTTTACAAAGATCTCGCGGACTTCTGTAGAGTCGGGAATCTTTTTCCAACCGTAGGAACTAAAAGATGGACGAAACATTCTTTTCAATGGCCACCAGGGGGTGAATCCTCCGGTTGCAAAAAAGCTTTCTGGTCCCACAGAAGTGTGTATGATAGACCATTAAGTGAATTACAAACAGGTCCATTGGTCCCCGGTATGCCCATTGGCTCATGACATGTGATTGCGGTTAGCTAATGAGAGTGTGATTTCATAGCTAGTCCAACCTCTCACTCATCATGTCCAATTTCAAAAAATAAAAATGGCAAAAATATTCATCTTGAGGCTTCAGAAACCAGTGGATGATGTCATGGTAGCTATGTCAATCTTTCATACGGTCTCTGGGCCATAATGGCTGCCAGAGTCGAACCCTGGCTCAGTTCATCAAATATTTAATGTCTTAAAAGCTTGAAGGAAAACGTATTTGCTAACTTTAGCGATTTATTTCTTGCATTTGAATTTATGCTTCAAAAATCATTATAGTGTTGTTAGTTTATGAGATTATCTTGCTAACTGGCAACAATCAAACATCCCTGCAGCGTTCTCTAAAGATGCAGCTTTATAGTCACATTGAGAATGTTCTGCAGGTCGATGCTGTCTTGGATGCGTCCTTCCTGCCGAGCTTTGGACGCCAGGTTGGAGAACCAGACGACAGGGATCCAGTACTTCAGGTGAGGAGAACGAATGTTCTCAAACACCTTCCTCTCTTCGGGGGTCATGAAACCTACAAGTGAGGGAAAAAAACTTTATATAAAAGTATTTGAAGTATTTTAATGATCCAGGTTGATACACTGTTCCAAACAGGAACTTTGCAGAAAAGCACAAAAAAAATGTCACCAAAAACATTGAGACACACTAAAAACACAGCTGATCACACCGAAACGCACAGCTCTAACCTGCCTCGACCACGTGATCCATGGTCGGGAAGCGTTTGCAGACAGCGGTGCTGACGGAGCGGAAGATGAGGAGCGACGTCAGGTTAACGTAACGCACCAAAGTCCGGCGCAGCAGGCGGCCATATTCATCTTTACCCTGAACACAACTGCCGAAGATAGAGAAGACAAAACTAGAGTCGATGGTAATCGTCATCTATTCGTGACACCGATGCAGGATTTAAAAGGTGGCGTAGGTGTACTTTTAACCATGTTAGAGTAGTCAAGTGTTCCTAAAGGATTAAACAAGACAAGAAAGCCTCTAAGTAAGCTAATGATGCTAGCTTAGCGTTTTTTATCTTATAAAAATGAAGAGATTATATTATTTGGAATAAAAATAGTGATAATACTAACAGTGTAGTAATGATACTGACATATTTGAGTGAGTTCCTGTCTGTTCCTGTAGAGGGCGGTGTTCCTGCAGTGACTGATTGCCACCTGTAGAGGGCAGAATAGAGTGGTTGAACGTACCTGGAAATGTGGAACATGAGTCTGTCCGGCCAGGGCAGGTTAACGAACTGATTCCACCATCGATTCACCACCAGAGTCACATAAAAGCCTGAAACACAAACATTTAATGCAATTAACGCATAAACATTTAGAACATGAAGAGCATGTAACCCATCCAAACAGAGGGGCGCTTTCACAGCATTTCAACGAAAGAGACCCCAGGAGAGACCCAGGCCACACTGGAGCGATCACATTAACCTTTCACAGTATAGTATAGCATCGAAACACAACACACTGTCAGACAGTCAGTGATAAGCCCTGTTCTCAGAGGCTTATATTAGCCAGGCATGTCCAGAGATTATTATAATAACACACTATGTTCTTTGATCTCCTGCAAATCTGACAAGTCCTTAAAACGCGAGGAGCGAGTTAACAGAAGGATAAAGAGAGTACTACTGTATCTTATGGTGTTAATTTATAGTATCTGGAGTACAAAAGAGGCAGGTGTTTATTAAAATCTTAATTAGAACACCTCAAATATGTGGAAAGGTCAGATGTGCTATACACCCACTGTTCCAGCATCCACACATTACTATGACTACACAATGGAGACACATTGGCACTAAACACTGGCAATGGACTTGAATCGCACACTACAGGATCTTCACTTTTTCAAGTTTATTCCTTTTTCTGACGCATATCTGAGCCTCCGTCTCACTGCATCTCCACCTCCATCCTCAGCTCTTCTGAGTTCCTCGCAGCCATCGTCCGCCTGCAAAATTCCGCCAATTTCAAGGTGCCAAAAACTGCAGTTCCTCCATTAGCCACTTGAGGCCAGCCCCCATAGATTACCATGTTAAAATATCCAATCACTGATCATTTCTGAAAGTTTTTCGGGGTAAATCTTTTTTAAAAATTAATCGATTTGGATCTTATGAGGGCTGAACAACGTAATTATCTGAGAAGCAACATGGCTTGCTGTGTGGTTTTTGTAATAACAGATCATCCACGAAGCCTCTGCTCCTCTGAGATTCTAGGACTTTTGCTGTGGAGAATTTATTCCTAAGATTCGTATTTATTGGGGAATATTTTTAACATAGATTATTTTTTGTTGCATCTGTGTGCCTAATTTTTGATGAATTAGCAGCTCATCCATATTCCTCTTCTGTTTTTGGTTTGAAGAACAGTTCGGCCGTATTCTTTTAGACTGACAGACGTGGTGAATATGCGCCCTGGGAGTGCAGCGATACTGTGTGTGCATGAGGGTGGAGAGCAACACAAACGCTCGTCCTGCTTTTAGTTTTTCTCCTCTTTAATGATCCGATTCCATTAGCAGGCTGTTAATGAGGCAACCAAACACCCCCTCTGCTCGGCGCTCCGCTCAGACAGGAAACACAGTTATATTTGAGTTTTTGAGTGGCTCTTTTCTTATTATTATCGCTCAGTGTGTGCTCTTATATCCAAACATAACAAATGCCCACGAGTCACTTTTTTAGCCATGCTCTCAGAGGACTACATCAGCCGGATACTTCTTGTTATAATATCGTGTATTAGCCATGTTCCTCCATCTCCTGAGAATCTGGCAAGTCTGTAAGGAATTAGGAACTAAATGTGGGAGATAATCAGATGGCCTGATGGTGATGTAATCTCTGCCACATGTTTTCCAGGACGGTTTGCGAGATCTTCTAAATTCACCAGGTGGAAATTTGTCCTGGTAAAATACTTTACGTCATTATAGCAGCAGAGTCGAGGCAGCCGAGGAATCATCTGAGAATTACTGTCGGCCCTTCACGAACTGCACTGATATTCATCAAAAGTCTGCTCTTATTCGGTTTTTCAGTGACGACGTCGCTACTTCTTTCTCATCAGAAGTCTGATTAATAGACTTCTTCATCATTATGTCGCTATTTAATTAGTCTCACATAATCAGCACAGCAACCTCAGCGGGCGTTGTTCATGGTACACCTGACTCCAGTGATTGTATCTAATTAAAGGAAATAAAAATAAGTAAAGCTTGTGATTAGCATACCCAGGACGAAGGTGACGGGGATCTGCTCGGCGTATTTGTCACAGTACATGGAAAGTTTCTCAAACAGTCTCCTCTGATCCTCAGACAGGACGATCCTGGAGGACAGAGGAAGCCATCGTCACTGCCAGCAGCTGAGAAACCTTTCTTCTTCAGTTTATGCATGAAATACAATAAGCTGCAGTTCTTCTGTTGGCCACTAGATGCTGAAAACTCTAACAGTGTTTTATCATTAAACAGCTCAGCTAGCTTTGAAAATAAAAGCTTAACTTAATGGGGGGAAAAAAAATCAGGAAAATCAATACGATTTATGGAAACTCATTTATGTTTGCATTGCATGACAACCAGTTTAAAATAACCCAACTCATCTTATACTGAGACTTGGTACCAAGGTTATTACAGAGAACTAAACACTAAACTAAAAACTAAATGTATATGAAATAAGATTAAAAACTAGCTGTTAAATACACACAATTTTTAAAAAAAATGAAAAAGGTCAGTTTGGTCAAATTTGTCAGCACAACCAGCCAGATGAGGCTTTGGTGCAGATGTTTATTAGGACTTTTGGGATGTTAACATGACTTTGGGATAAAGAAAAATATATATTAATAAAGTAATAATAAAGTAATATTTTTATGAATAAATAATAATAAATAAAAAATAAACCCACTCTGGAAACTAAAAATGAATTGAAGATAAATTATAAAAACAAAAATAAGAACTAACTCGAGCACCCAACACTTCAGACAGAGACTCTTTTAGCCCCTCCTCCTTCTGATTGGCTGCCCCTCATAAGGAGCACTCAGGTGCTCGTTATGAGAGTAGAAAACATGTCTAAAACTGAGCTTTGGCTCACAGGGAATTCTTATATATCATTATTTGAAACATGAAATAGAAGCAGGAACAGGTCAGATGTACAGTAGGGAAAAAGAAAAAAGCACAGCAAGCCCACTTCAAGCTAAAGAAGCTTGTATGAAAAGCACTTTCATGCTTCATTTGTTAACCAAAAAGGGGCGGAGCTTATTACCAATTCTCCAAAGAGCCACTAGGGCAGTGATTCTCAAATCCAGGCCTCATGGCCTGGTGTCCTGCAGGTTTTAGACGTGTCCCTGATCCAACACACCTGAATCAAATGGCTGAATGACCTCCTCAGTGTGCAGTCAAGGTCTCCAGAGTCCTGCTGATGGCTTCTATATTTGATGCAGGTGTGTTGGATCAGGGACACGTCTAAAACCTGGAGAGACAGTGGACCACGAGGCCTGGATTTGAGAATCGCTGCACTAGGGGAAGATGGGGATATTTTTTGATAATCATCCATCTTTACATGCAGCTTAGGGTTCGATAGGATTAGATAATACTTTATTTGTCCCACATTGTGCAAAATTTAGGGTTGCATCAGTGACAGTGGACAGTAACGATTTTATCATTAGTTTTGCTTTTCAGCAATGAATATTTTTAAAGAACTATTTGCATGATCCACAGCTGTAATAAGGCACTCTCCACACACTCCCTCCCTGTGTGTGTGTGTGCGTGTGCGTGTGTGTGCTGGACCTGTATACGATGCTGAGAACGGTGTAGAGCAGAACAAACAGGATGAACTCTCGGTACAGCAGCTTGTAGATGCTCCCCCTCCAGCGCAGCAGCAGCTGGTGGAAACCGAAGAAGGTCGCGTTGGCGACTTTGCTGGAATAAGTGACCGTCATCCTGAGACTGAGGAGCAGATTGAGACCTGGATCCAGTGGAAGCTAGTGGATAGTCCCACTAGTTTTCTGGTTACAGCCTGGATAATTAACACCACTTTAAATGGTCCCTGTTGTTATTATTGCTGTATTTTACTCACAGAAAAACGTCCTTGTTTCCTGCTCAGCGGCACTTTTCATCAGGCTTCTTCTTTCCTGGTCGATTTTTGCCAAATGCCAACAAACCACTCTCTCTCAGTCTCTTCCTTTCTCTCTCTCCCCTGTTTCTCTTCACCGTGATGCTGTCCAGTTGCCCAGTAATGCCAGGCGCACACACACACACACACACACACACACACGCGCACAAACACACACACACACTATTCAGAGCTATATTGATGAGCCAGAGGACTAAATGTAGTCATGTTTCAGCTGTGTGTGTGTGTGCGTGTGTGTGTGTGTGCTGGCATACGTAGCAGTGAACGTAAATATGTATAAACAGAAACACTACAAGAGACAACATGAGGTCACAGCACACAGCGACAGCGAACTATAAATAAAATAATAATTATTATTAGTATTATTAATAATAATAATCATATATAATAAATAATAACATATAATAATAAATAAATAAATAAAATTTATTTTAAATTAATAATAATTTCCTAAAAAATGAATACTGAATGAGACTAACTTTAAATTTTAAGCGTTTTTCCGTTGACTTATTCAGAGGATGTTATAGCAGCACCGTGTGGCCACAAGAGGAACTGCTTTAAAAAGCTTTAAAAATGTAGTGGAGTTCACTGAAGTGCCCCTTTAATAATTCTGTGGATTTAGATCATTATTAAGGAAATAAAATGATTGTGAAAATTATTTGTGGGGCAGTAAAAATAAACAGTTGAAGAAGATTTGAAAAAAAGGTCAACAAACAATAAATTCAAATATCATTATCAGAACATAAATGGCTAATGGGAATATATGTGAAACTTTAGAACTTAACGATAACAGAAAATATTTCAGATATATGTGTTAAATGTAGTGAATGGAAGGGGACCTTATTGTTTCTGGGCGTGCAGCAAAATAAAATATTTGTTAAAAATGAAGGTCCGCCTCCCAGTTACGTGGCCATCATCCTGTTTACACTCATCTTCACAAAGATCACGAGTCCCAGCCGCAGAGAGAAGAAACAACAGCGGTGATAACCGAGTGTTTACAGAGACTTCCTCAGCTGTGAGTCAGCCAGGCAGCTGATCCGGTTTAAAGAGCAGCCGAGACTCCAGTCTGCTTCCGAGCAGCTGTGTACTGTAGCCAGCTCCCTCTCAGCTCTCATGGAGTGAACACAGCCAGCTGGAAGCTCACACACCTGCAGAAACCTTCAGCAGCAAGTCTGTTTCCTCGACTGGTTTCACTCAGATCCACAGTGGAAATCAGCTGCTGCATGCTTCATTGCTCACTGATTTCCTGCTGTTCTACTGAAGCAGAGAGTCTCTAACTAATAACTCTTACTAATAAACATGGAGACTTTCACTGAACATATCTGGACAAAACCACCAACCAAAGGAGACGTATGCCAGCGTGATCATGGACTCAGCAGAGCTCTGTACGCAGACCACATGGTTCCTAAGTGATTTGCAGACATCAGTCACACGTATCGCGGAGCGGGGACAAAGGTGAATGATCAGTTTTTTAATGTTGAAATGAGAAAATGACTTGGGCCTCCCTTTCCCTTCTGCTGGTGCGGGCATGCACCAGGAGATGCATAAATGCATAAATGTTTATACAGAAATGTTTATGCAGCATAAACATTTCTGTGGCTAATAACACGAATGAATAAATACCAGAGAAAGGAAAACACTAACAAGAGGAACCTAGAACGAAACGATAGCGCTTATCTGGGGAAAGCAAACATGTTTGGCACAACATTAGCATGCACTGCACAGTGCATTCAGATCATAATTCTGATTGCAAAAGCTGCTACGCAGGAAAATCTTACAAAGGCAAACAAAAAAAAACAAAAAGGGTTACCTGGAGAAAGTCTCTGCTCTTTAAAAAGAACAAGGAAGTATGGCTTTGGTAAAATATTCATCTTTACCGTTTCAAAGAAATGCATGATTCAAAACTTTTTTCTTTTCTTTTTTAATTTTGCTAAATTAAGTTTGTTTTCACAAAATACATTCGATTTTACAGTGAGGAGGTTTGGAAACAATCACACAAAAAAAGTCAAGAGAAAGCACAACTTTTGCCAGTTCTAAGGTTTTACGTGTCAGGACACAATAACTCATTTTCAAGTCCTTCCTTTCCCTGTCTTAAAATGACCTCATATGAAGAACAACTGACATGTGACATCCCGTCATTATTTATTGAAAAAAAAACTACACTATAATGCAGAAAATGTGCAACCCATGAGTCAACAGCCTATCCACAATATTCCTGACTCCCATTTTGATTGACACCTCATGTTGCCAATCATATTAAGAAATGATTTTCCAGAGCCAATAGTAACCAGGGGGTGTCACGTAGCTTTTCGGTTGATTTTGGTGCAGCCAGTTACATGATTGGCCTGTACCACTACACTCGCTGTCTTTGAAGCGTCCGCCCCCGTTGCTTCTTTCACATAATGGTATGATCCCAGTCTATCTTTGCATGGCTGCATAGCACCCATCAAAATAAAATCCTGCCTCAGTTTTCATGGATTCTCAGCAGAGCCGAGCAGGAGTGGCTGAATATTCGACTCTCTCGTGACGGGAGTCGGCTCATCTCGTTCACTACAAAGAATCGTCTCTTAGAGGCGGCTCGTTCGTGGACTACACATCACCAAAGCCCATTTCATCAAGACTTTGAATGGCTTCTTCTTTAGAGATTGTTTTCCAGTCATCAGGAATCGCTCCTCTGCCCTGGAATTTTAGGTTATAGTGCTCTTCCAGTTTGTTTTGAAATCTACACACAAACCATTTCCAGTACGATAGCTTAGACCCATCAGGGGTGATTCTCCATGTCGCATACTTTGGACCAGCAGTTCTGTACTCTTTATAAGGAATGCTGGTCTCTGAATCAGGATAAGGGTAAAACTTGCAATTACTCGAAACCTTTGCTGTGCAGAAAGAATTGCTCAGCTCCACCGTGCCTCTGTGGTGCTCTCCTATGATCCAATCAGGTCGATGAAAAGGGACACTGTGGTCATCAGGACTGTGATCTTCAATAGTGTTGGTACAAACAGCTGAACAGAACGGACACTTTACCCAGCAATGCTTACACAGCTGATCAATGAGGATTTCATCAGGCTTTAGCCTGGATTTCTTCATCTTATCCAATGAGATGCTCCTCATCTGCTCAGTGATAGATACAAATCCTTTCTCGATCTCTTCCTTCAGAAAGTCAAAATCATTAATGTCATTGAAGTTTTGAGAAGAAATGGGATCCAGTGTTAGCTTATCATTTAGCGCACTGGAAAACTCCTTCAGCCATGTGTCCATGTCTCCTCTCTGAGTTTGGACTTTCTGTGTAGCAGTAAATAAAGCTTGACTAACAATTGTGCAGATGTCGTGAACATTTTTCTCGAGTATAATCACAGCTTCATCTTTGTGATCTGTGAAGATGTATTTCTTTACTTCTGCTCTGATAAAAGCTTCTGTTTGTCTCCTTGGATTTTTGATGTAGGTGATGAAATCATCAAAGTTCTCCTTCTCAGCGAGAGACTTCAAGATATGTTTCTCCAAGTTTAGAGTGTTCCCATTGAATGCTGGGTAATTACACTTCATCTGGTGAGCCAGACCAATGGCAGTCTTGTTGTAGAGAGCCTCAACAGTGGAAACCTTCAGCTTTTCACAGACAAGCTCTCCAAGCACAACAGCAGATGAGTTTCCTTTGCAAAAGCTTCTAAAAACTGTGGAATATTGTGTTTCTTTGCTTTCTAAATATGTCAGTGGATCGTTCTTCATTTTGAACTTTTTATGGGACTCTAGAAGCCAACTCTCTGCTCCGTAGAACACGTACAGTAAGAGGTCGACTGTAAAATCCTTTTTCAAAACTAATTTCCTCTTTGACAGAAATTTCTCCACTCCTTCTTTTACATGTTTGGCCATTTCATTCAAGTAAGTTGGTGTGTAGCCTCTTGTAGCAACAGGTTTGCTTTTCACTGCGTCAAGGGACTCGTTTTCCGCTCTTTCAATGAATGATCTGATCTGTTGTTGTTCTGTATACGGGAAAGCACTGGTGCAATGATTTGCCATAGTTCCCAGAATTGTTCGCACACTTGTCTTTGCATAAACTGAATAATCACCAACCTCTGATAAGTTCTGGTATCTGCCACAGCTTTTAGATTCATCTATAAGAGCCAATTCAAAACCAAGTTCTTGAAGGATAATCCAATAATCTTCTTCCAGATTAATGTCTGCAACTGGTTTAGTATCTGCTGTCAATTCAGTAATCCAGCCACTCCAAACAGATCTGAACTGTTTATTAACCACATGTCATCTTTGACTTTATCCTTCAGCTGCTGAGCGAGCTCCTTGCTCTTCTGTAGCAGCTTGTTCTCAAAGTCTCTTTTATCATCATCCAGCTTTTTACATGCTTTCTTCTGCTGGATGACTCCATCCAGTTTTCTTTTCACTGTGCTCACCTGCTCATCATGAAACTCCCCAAGTTTGATTTCAAACCGGCTTCTCCACTGAGCCAGCAATTCTTTCTCTTTGTCATCCTCAAAGTAGGTTTTCACTACTTCTCTAATTTCTTCAAATGTTTTGCTTGTTTCTTTCAAAAGACAAGTCTTCTCAAGGTTGTCAAGATTTCCATTTTCAATTCTGTTGTGAAGCTGGTTTTCAGTGGTCAATATCTTACTCCTGAGAGCCCAGGTCCAGTTCCCATACTGGACCTCGAGTTTTCTATACACTGAAATTTCAAGTGTGTTTTTAAAACTGTAAACAAAGTTTTCATTAAGAAGGGCATTCCACAGGTCCTGAACTTTGGCTTTGAACTGAGAGAGTGAGATCCCAGGAGACCGTGAAGCTTTAGAGAGGATGGTGTTCTTTAGTTCTTGGATGCTCTCACTGTAGCCAGGATTTGGAGGAGCCATGGGTGGACTGCCCTCCCATAGCTGGGCACAGTATTTCACATCTTTTTGTACATCAAATGCAATCACATCACTGAAGCACTCTGCATTGCAAACCTCCTCTTCAGCTGCTAGCTTGGTCATCTGGTCCAGTTTTTCCTGCAGGCGCCTCTTTCCATCCATGTTCTTTTCTGCTGCCGCAACATCTGTCACATTCTGGTGAACAAACACACAACTGGGAGAAAGTTGAACTTTCTTCATTCTCATGAAAGCCTGAACGACAATCTGCAGAATGTCTTGCATCTCAGATGGATTCTCTCCAAAGATGTTGATCAGTGTCAAGTTTCCCAGACCAACAACAAAGGTTGCCAGTTCATTGTCATGGTAAAGAGTGGCTCTACTTTCCAACTCAAGAGCACGCAGCCCTTCAGTGTCCACAACTAGAACATAGTCAAACTTAAAGTCCTTCTTGATCTCCTCTGATACTTTGAGCAGTTGCATGAAGGCGCCTTTGGTGCACCTGCCAGCACTCACTGCAAACTGCAGTCCAAACATGGTGTTCAGCATTGTTGATTTTCCACTGCTCTGTAGGCCCAAAACGGACAACACAAAAACTCTCTGGTCCCCCAGTTTGTTGATGACTTCCTCTAAAAGACTGGAGATCCATGTTAAAGGCACATGACCTGCATCACCATCCATCAGCTCCATTGGATGTCCTGATATCATCAGCTGTGCAGCCAGCTCAGGGTATTTACACCAGTCGTTGTCTTTGCTCTTTCCATGCACTGTTCTATGGGATTCATAGATTTGTCCCATTTCTCTGAAGATGTGCTCCAAGCCAAAAGATGCAGACTGCAATTTTTTGGAGATGTCTTCGAGCTCAGATTGCTTCCTTGATAACAGATCTGATTTGTCACGTTTGTTTTTCAAAACCAGGACCTCGGACCATATTGTTTCATAGTTTCTGAGAGTCAAAGATAGATCATCTGTGGAGAGCGCATCTATTAATATCTGAGTCCATTTCAGGAAAAACTCTCTGTCTGTTGGTGGCAATGATGAGAGACTTCCAGTGAACAACTCCATAAGTTTACTGCAGGACGCAGCACATTGTTTCTGACGTATGTTCCTCAGTTCCTGTTGCTTTTTACTTTTCTCTTGTTCAACTTCTCCTCTGAGATGAAACAACTCTTTGTGTGCTTTGCACCAATCATACCAGAGCTGCCCTTGAACAGGGAGGAATTTATCTTTGATTTTTGAGACATCCGTGTTATCCTTTGTGAGCAGATCCATTATTTCCAAAGCAGCAGATTTACCTTTTTGACAGGCTGGGTTGCTTTCATCCACTCTGATTCCAGAGAGCTCTCCCATGGTTTCAAGCTGGAAATATGGCTCCAAGCTGGGATCATCTGAATAAGATAAAACTTCTACAATGATCTTCTTGAGTTGTTCAGATAGATCTGCTAGGTTTCTGTCTTTGAGCCCGATGATGTATTTTCCATTTTTTGTCTTAACAGCATCACAGCTGTTCTCAGTGGTGAGGTAAATGAGAGGCTTCTTAAACTTAAAAAGAGCTGATACAAAAGACCTACTTTCTTCATTTTTCTGCAGAGGTGCAGCAAGAAAAATGTTGATGGAAGATTTTTCCATCAATATTTCACGCTGTTCTTGAAATGACAGAGCATCACCATGAAGATTACAAAAGGCAATGCAGTCATTGAAGGCATCGTTGGGTTTCCCAGCAGGGCAGTACCAGGCAATCTCGGCCACACCATCCATCAGATGGCGAGACTTGGTGTTTCCTAGGCAGTTTCTGTGGAAGAAGGTGCTGTGACGGTCGTTGATCAAAGTGTTCATCAGCTGAGATTTAGACACTGACAGAGAACCCAGGCGGAAAAATGACACCAAGGGTGTCTCAGCTTTGTAGATGGGACTATTTTTTGTTGTGACACTTTGCGAGCCACCTCCAATCTGCGCTACCTTCCAGCTTTTTGTTATTTGTCTGAATGTCCACAATGGACACACAAGCTCTTTTGTGACTGGGTCAGGAACAAGCAAAGGTAAGGCATACTGACACTGAGAGAGCTTTGTAATCATCATCTGTTTAAGGAAGCTGTCTGAGCAGTGAAATACTGCCATCTGCACATCCATTGGATGCACAGGAGTCTGCTCATTTTCATGTTTGTCTTCAGTGGCTTTAAATAAAGCCTCAAAATCACTGTCATCTGTTTCAGTGATGGCAAACACTGTGGGCTTTAAGTAGGCCATCTCAGGACTGTCTGCTCTTACAGGAATATATCTGGCCCTGTAGTCTAACATCATCAGTCTGTGGAGAAAACTGTGAGGTAGATCTTTCTCTGATGTCACGTGGTGCTGTTTCATAGGTGGGCCGATCTTAAAGAATTCTGCTGATGAAAAGTTCAATTCAAGTCTATCATGAAGATGAAGTCTGCCAAGCAGTGTCTCAGTATGTCGATGACATGGTTCTTTCTGTAAGTATGAAATTAAGATATCCTGTCACATGAAAGAACAGACCAAACAGTCATTTTGATCATTTGGAATAAATGTTTGTTCTCATACCTTCTCTTTTTTTTCACTCATGTCATCGTTCGAGGGTCCTGCAAGATATCAGTGAACCAGAACCACAGAGGTTAGAATCAAATCATTCTTCTAATGTTTGTTGCAAATGCTTTCAGTGTAAAAATGTTCTAAATTGAACAGTTTATAATGTT
>VUQK01034191.1:0-14773 GCA_015106715.1 Bujurquina vittata
GCGCCGATCATGCCTACCGTGGTGGTAATGGACGTGTCTCTGTCCATGACACGACCAGTGTCACTGGATGGCAGCGAAGAGTTTCAGAGAAAGAACCTGGCTGTACACGGACTCAATATGTTGTTTGAACACATGGCCTCAAACTACCGCTTGGAGTTCACGGCGCTGATGGCCTTTTCTTCCCTGTGGGAGCTTTTGGTGCCTTTCACCAGAGATTATAATGCGTTACAGGTAAGCATTGAGATGTTTGTCTGAAAATTCAAAGAATATTTTCTTTCTATGAAGTGGATTTGGGACTATCTGATGTATTTTTGTTGCGCAGGAGGCTCTAAGCAGCCTGGAGGACTATGACAAGACCTGTGTTGAATCAGCTCTTCATGGAGTTAGTAATGTAGTACAGCAGGAGTGGGGTAGTGCCTGTCCATGCCAGGTATTTTTACTATCACTTTATTCAGTGTCACCTCACCTCTGTATTTACTGTTGTTTACTAAAGTTGGTGTTTAGTCAAATAATTTTACTGCATTGCTCTGAACTGAGTAATGTTTATGTACCTCCTCTGTATGTCCTATAGGTGGTGCTGGTTACTGATGGATCGCTCGGCATTGGGAAGGGTTCTTTACGCCATTCCCTCCAAACACTGAAACAGCGTGGGGATGACAAGAAATTCCCTCTTCCTTTCCCTTTCCCTACCAAACTCTTCATCATGTGTATTGCCAATGCAGAGGAGGTACTGACGCCTACAGTTACAGTCAGACAAAATGATACCACTAGTCATAAACACTATTGAGGGTCATGTCTTCTGTTAGGCACCTACAATTCACAAATGTTTGTGGAAATTTTAGGAGAAGATAGTGGCAGTTGGACAGTTGTTTTCTTTCTGCGGCCAAGAGACTTAAACATTAGAGTTTTCCAGCAGTGGCTCACTGAGATGGGCATTAAATAAATACACGAATCAATAAAAGTGGGGTGTAATTTACTCAAACATAAAATAAATTTTATTTATCAAATTGCAAGAATGTATAGACTTACTGAAGAAAGTAAAGTAACACAGTCTTGAGTATATGCAGACTAATTGTGGTTATAGTCACTCCCTCAGAGTTAGGAAAAACCCCTGCATATTATTAAGTATCAAGTATTGTTTTCATTTTCGTACCTACAATCTGCGTGGCCCTGTAGCCGCCACCAGTTATCCCTGAGGCCTTTCCAAACAGCAGTCTCAGGCCTAGATCTATGCTTATTCCATCTGCTATTCTCTTTCGAGAAAGGTTGTCAGCCTAATCGAGGATGTGAATTGCGTCTATGTAAATTTTCAGCAAATTACCACCGGCTTTAAAAAATTAGACCCCACTGCCTTGTGTAATTTCAGTTACAGATGACTGATGCCATGGACAACCTGGAGGAGCTACTTCGTCTTAGTGGAGAGGATGGGCAGATCTTTACTATGGAGGGACCACTTTGCATGAAGACTGTACAGACCATGTTTGGGTACAGCTGTTATTGTGGAAATTATACTCAAAAAACACTAACATCTTTCATGTGTTTAGTAATCATATGTGATTATATTTTATGTTTGTATACGTCTAGGAAGCTGATTGATCTTGCATACTCTCCCTTCCATGCCGTTCTGCACTGTGGGAATCTGTCCTCAGACGTTCAGGTGTTTCCTCGACCTGAGCCTGTCATAATGGATGAAGAGGTTGAGCCCATGCCCCGAACAGTTAGTACAGGTACTCAGCTGGCTTGAGACTTCATGATTCCAGTTTAATTTAAATTCTTTATTCTACACAAATTCTCTTTTTCTTATACACCTTTCAGATTTGGAGATTGTGGGCTTCATTGAAATAGCTGACATTGCCAGTCCTCCTGTCATATCCAGACACTTGGTATTACCTATTGCTGTAAACAAAGGTTGGTTTTAAATACTTCCACTCTTTTCTCATACTTATAGAAGACAAATTAGCAGCGCAGCTCATTCACAACTCATTGCTTTTGCTTAAGAAACTCTTAAAATGTAAGACGTAAACAGCCAAATGCTTCACCTTATGTTAACACACTTTAAACAAAACTTTAGTTTTTGCTGTTACATAACAAATATGTTGCTGATAGATAAGAAAATGCTACTGGTTATAACCAACCAGTAAAATATAAAGGAATAGCAAAGCTGCTAGAAAGTCTCCCAGTATAACAGCAGAAATGAAAAACAAGCAAGTATTTTTGTCTTATTGGAGAAAGTATAGCACAGATTGATCATTTTTGTTTATTATTTGTACTTAATTTTAGATGTGGATGAAGTTGGTACAGGAACCACAGATGAGCTTGAGGAGGAACCTTCTGCCAGTCAGATGGCAGGCAAAAGTCCCAATTTTTGTGTACTTTTACATGGAAGTCTGAAAGTTGAAGGCATGGTGGCACTGGTCCAACTGGGGTGAGATGCAACACATCTGTTATATGAATTCTGGTACATTAACTTGCACAGTTGTGACTGCTATATTTGACAAGTTGTAAATGTAGTTTGACCCCCCCCCCCCTCCTCAGGGCAGAGTGGTTTGGCATGTTGTACTCCCAGGCAGACAGCAAGAAGAAATCAAACCTGATGATGTCTCTTTTTGAGCCTGGTCCTGAGCCTTTGCCCTGGCTGGGCAAGATGTCACATTTGGGACCAATCTCAGGTGACCTTTCATCCCACCACCATGCAAAATCTTTTTGTTGACAAGGGTCAAACAAGCAAACAGGAAGGGTTCTATGTGTTTACAAAAAGTTACATAGGGTTTGTGAAGTGTACTGTCTCTAAATTTCTAGTTAGTTTTTTCATAGGGGGATAATTTAAACAGAGTAATTTTAGGGATATTCTGAATTTTTTGTTTCATTTAACATGTGACACAGGGACCTATGCACAATTATTCCTAAAGACCAATAGACTTTGTGTATGTATATTATCAAGCAGTTTATACTTCACTCAGGGTGCTTTGATCATGATACGGTGTATTGACTGTCCTCATTTTGTTGTCCCACGATCTTTCTGGTGTTACAGAAGTGGCTGATAATCCCTATGGCGAGGATGACAGTAAAAGTCCGTTTCCTGTACAACCACAGGTTAAACGAAGCTATGCCCAGAATGTAACCGTGTGGATTAAGGCCAGTGGGCTGCAGGTGAAGTAAAATCACTGTATAAATGTACTATTGTGTAAGTTTTTTAGAACAGACAAAAATCACTGCACAGACAACAACGAATATTTGACATTCCTGCTTGAAAATCGGCTTCTTTGCGCAATTGTCAAAATAGTTCTAGATTAAGTTCTTGTAATTGACTAATCAGTTACTCAGCTTATCAGAGCCTGCTCTGTTCCCTCGCGCTACAATGAATAGAGCGGGATTCTTTATTTGAACTCTCTTTAGCAGAACTTAGTTAATATTTACTGAAATTCTTGTTCCCATGATTAATAATTATTGTAGGAGTCTTGATTTGTCAATCCTGTTTGCGTCACCATCAAACAAATATGGATTCTTTGGGTCAGTCCAAGTCTATCATTCAGAGTAATTAAACTCTTCTATAAATGCACAGCATTTTAACCATCACAGGACCAACTGTGCGATCATATATTAGTGCATGTAAAAAAAAATGTGAAAAAGTCCAGTGGTGTATTTAATATTCATTACACACGAAATGAAATATTTCAAAATCTTTTTGATTTTTATCTTGATTGTGGTTTGTAGCACATGAAAACGGAAATCCTGTTTCTTAGAATATTAGAATGAACCTTCTGAAAAGCGTGTTTATTTATGCACTCAACATTTGGTTTGTGGGCCTTTAAATTTGATCAGTGTGGCGGTGGAGAGCAGCACTGAAGCCCAGGTTGATTTGATATTGGCCTTACTGTTCTTGGATCAGGTGTTTCTCAGTTGTAGCTTCTTTACCTGCAGATGTTTAAGGGTGGTTGTTTTTGTTGCGCTGTCACCGCACTACAGTCCACTTCTTGTGAAGCTCTTCCAAGTTCTCAAATTAACTTTTCTTGGCAATGCTTTCAAGGCTGCAGTCATCATTGTTGCTTGTGCAACTTTCCGGTCCAGTTATCTTTTCATTATTGTGCTTTGATACAGCACTCAGAACAGCTAGCCTTTTCAGCAGTGACCTTCTGTGGCTTACCCTCCTTGTGGGGGATGTAGATGATCTCATCTTGACAGCTGTCGAGTCTTTAGTCTTCCCAGTTTTTGTGGTTGTGTGTACTGAACTAGGTTTTTGGATTGTAATTAACTCAAAATCAGCATCTCTCTTACAAGCTCTACCATTCATCACATACAGACATCTACACTTTATACGACTGTACTTAATTGAAGCATTTGTTTGACCAGTACCGTGTCAGTATGTCAGTAGTGTTCAAAACATTTGAGGGTCGACTCATCATTGACTTGGGAGTTTTTTTATGCTGTCCTTGTACAGACTGATGTCCAGAAGATCCTTAGGAATGCAAGGAAATTGCCAGATAAAACTCAGACTTTCTATAAGGTAAGATATGCTGAAATGGCTCTAAACTAAGTTTTAAAGCTATGCAATTTTTTCAAAAAAATAATTATACGCTTTTCATTTTATTCTGGCAGGAGCTGAACCGTCTGCGGAAGGCTGCTTTGGCTTTTGGTTTCTGGGAGCTCCTGAAGGGAGTGGCCGATCTGCTGGAGAGAGAGTGCACCATGCTGCCAGACTCAGCGCATCCTGATGCTGCTTTCCAGCTCTCCCATGCTGCACAGCAGCTTAAACTGGCCAGTACTGGTGACTCCCAGTATGCTGCTTTTGATCACAATATTGCTCCCATGCACACAGACTTCTCAAGCTGATCTGCATCTGAATTTGTACAAATTAAAATCACAGCTTCAGCCTGCATGGACCAATGTGGGAGAGCACTGCGTGTATTCTGAAAATTGTTTAAAGATATTCACAAAATTGCATATTTGTGGGACTCAATAAGATGGTAGAGAAGTTAAAATGTTTGGGATTTTTTTTAAACATGTTCCTTTGCAGTAACCTTTTCACACAATGACCAGATTTAAAATGTATTTTTATTTAGTGTCAAATAACAACCACATTTACAGGAAACTGAGTGAACTGTTATTAATGCTGGCATTCAAAATTCGAATGGAAACAATAAAACAGCAGCCTGGAAAAAAAATTTAAATATTGTTCTTCACAGGTTATTATTGAGCACAAGGGACACACAATGTTTTCTGTATTTTAAAAGTCACTGGTATTTTTCCCTGAGCTTTATGGGATCGTTCAGGATCATGAAATTAAAACCAAGTACTTGTTTTGTGGGATACTGGTTGTTGCTTTCTTCGTGCATATATCAGTGACTTGATATCAAATGAGAACAGCTTGGTTTTCTTATCAGTGCTTGTTGCACTGCACTCAGTTAAAAAATAGCACTGCATGGGGGAAAATATAGTATCACACAGGATACCATGTTCTATGGCTTGTTCCTCAGAAATCTACATCTGATATCTACACAAAATTGGTCACCAGTAACTTTGCTTGCTCGTACAATGAGGAAATCATCTATTCATAGTAACATAAAGGAAGTCATTTTAGTGAAATGCAGACGGGCTTTGAAAAATGAAAAAAAATTGATACATTTAGAATAAATTTGACCAATGCATGATTATCATTTTTAAAAAATGTCAAAGAATAAGCAGGCAGCAAAGGTGTTGAAGGAATGCTATTAATGTTGAGTCTCAATTTGCTTTTCTCTTTTTGGTCCGGAAGCGCCTCTTCCTCTGCTTGTAAAGGTGACGAAAGTTGATAAAAAGTCCTTGAAGGGGGGGGAAGGGGATTCAAGATGGATATCAGAGCACATGTGATGAAGTTACAATATATTTATCATGTGCGAGTTCATCTGGGGACTTACCCAAAAACATGAGAACAAGATAAAAGTGCAGGAAGTAAGAGAAGCTGATGGAGGTGCCAATAGCTTTTGGCAGAGGAATGTTGAAGAGTTTAGTTTCGTCAAAGATGGGAATGGATTGTATCACTGCAACAGCTACATCGGATTGAGAGAGAGGATTGATTTTAGTGCTCGCATATGAAGAAACATTAATGTAGGCAAAATTGTAAAAAAAAGAAAGAAAAAAAAAGCCTACCTTCAGCTGAAACACCTAGCGGATACAGTGGTATCCAGATAGTATACCGCAGCCAGGTGAGGGTTTTCCACTCTGTATTGAAGCAGCACAGCAGGTAAAAAGGATACCTGGAATAGGACCAGAATGTTGGTTAAAGTTGCATCCATAATGAAACATTCTCAAAATTATAGCTCAAATGTGACAGCTGTTTTTGTATTTAAAAGGCTTAAATATTACTGAGTGAACAAACCAAAAATGTTCCATTTACAGTTCTCTATAAATTATTTTTTTTATAGAAAATTCATTTTATTTAAACACAACTGGCAATAATCAGTAGATGATTATTTATTGTAAACACCAGGCAGATGTATACTTGCCTAAAAATCTCAATAGCACTCCACAGATAGAAAACAAAGAACACAACTGGCTTGTGGTGCATTTCCTCCAGGCTACCGAAAATGATGAACAGAATAAAATTCCTTCCGACCACCTGGTACACAAACAAATGTTGCAGACATACAATCTATTACTTGTGCAAGATGTGCATTGGTGGTCAATCTGACCTTAAACTTGAGCAATAGAGCATCCTGTATACCTGTATGAGAGTTGGAATAACACCTGTCCGGACTACACCAAAAGCAGCATTGAGGACCTCCACTGCTGCCAGGATCTGGCAGAAGAACATCATATCCGATATTGTGTGAAATGTGTCATAGAGGGAATCTGAAATGAGTTTTAAAATAGACATGTCTTAACAATTTTTCTATTAAGTGACACTTCCAACCTCAGTTATGTAATATACTTTCTCACCTTGGCCAAAGATAAAGAGGCGCACAGTCATGTTGACAAAGATCCATGAAAACCCAAGAAACTGGACCAGGTTATATAGCATCAAGAATCCAGTTTTCAGACTGATAAACCCTGAAACGTTTCAAAGAAATTGTATCAGCAGTTATCATGTCAAAGCCATCTGATAAAACGGAAATCGCATGTCACGTTAACTGCACCCACCTTCTTCTTTATATCTTGAAGCCTTCAGTTTGTTCCTCTTCTCCTCCTTTTAAAAGTAAATGTAAATAGTGCAATCTTTATTCAAGTATTTCAGTCATATGAACATTTTTCATCTTTCTAAGTGTCATTTAGTGTCAAAAGCAAAGTTTCACACCTCTTACCTTTTCTCGGATCTCCATCTCAGCGTCTGACTCGTCAAGCCAGCGATCAAAATCTGGTGCCAGGAAGACAGGTTTACGCAGCTGGACAGTCAGCCTTTCCCACCAGCCTCGTTGTAGTTTCTGCACTGTAATGTTCACCTGCCGCTGTGTTGACTTGTGGCTCACCTACAGGTTTGTGTAATAACCATAATTAGAAAAAGCACAAAACGCATAGGTAAGAAAAGAGAGTCAAATCTTTTAGAGCAATCTTTAAGTTATTAACGCATACCTCTGTCTTTACTGGTAAAAGGAACTCCAAGCTGAACTTGTACTCATTTTGTCCTTTTGCACCACGCCCCTGACCTACACAGAACATACTATAAATGAAAATGTCACAAAACCCCTTTTTTTCAAATATTTTTTAATCAACAAATGAAAATGAAATCCATGAATATGTCTCACCTGTAAAGTGAAGGACATTTTCATGCACGTGGATGTTAATATTCTGCAAAACAGGCAGAAGACAGCAGAAGATGAGCATACTTCCTCTCTAGTTCAAGCTTTTATTACTTCCTGTGCGTAATAACCCCAAACAAGGATATAAATTAAACATTTAAAGGACTAAAAAAACAAAATTGGTTTAAGCATTACTATAACAAACTATATAAACCAAAATGCATGTGATGTTACCAGGCAGAAAAACTGCTTAAAGAGCCTCTAACCTGAATCTTCTGTTATATGCTGAATAATAAAGTGGTATAAAAAAGGAATCCACGGATTAAACCAACGAGACCCTCCTGGAGCATGCAGTATGGGATAAAGTTGATATCTAGGTGAAACAACACCTGCCCCTCACACAAAACCCCACAAGTGGCGTTTGTAGACAATGCTACACTCCACCCCCCGCCTTCCGCGTAGTGTCAAGAGGTATTTTTAGGGCTTTTTGCCCACATGACTGACTGTACACACAAATTTTCTTAAAGCCATGCTTGTAGTGAACAGGTTTGGTGGGTTTAGACTTGCCATATAATAAAAAGTCTCAACAGAGAGCTTTGTGAAGATTAACTATCGCTGCAAGGATCTCGATTTCTCACACAGTATGCAAACAGTACAGCTATTCAGCGGGGTAACATTTACGTGAACCTTTCGTCTTCATTTGCATTGCTTCCTATTTATCTTCAGCGGCTCAACACAATGTCAAAAAGTCTGAACTATGCTAAAGCAAGTAGCTCATGACAAGTAGCTGTAGGAGGTATGGTACTCTCACCTGAGCATCTGTCAGCTCAACTCGCAGGTAAATTTCTTCATGGCGTTGAGCCCAATAAACAAGAGGCGTGAGTGCCATTATTGCGTTTTTGTTTGGTATTTTTAATTTGAAATAAATATTAATGACGCAAGCAATGAATGAAGTCTCCACGCTTCATGCTAGCTGCCGTGGAAGGGCTTCCGCAACTACTCAGAATACTCTGCGGACGTGCGCGCTCGTACAGGAGTCACAAGTGTTGGACGTGCTCTTCCCTGATTGGTTAGTGGTGAATATTTACGGAAGTATATCAATGGAATGAGGCGCGATAGTTTGTCGACTTCTTTCTTTAGCAGAATGTTCATATGCAGTTAGACGGCCACATGTCAAGTATAGAAACCGATTTGGTGAGAACTTCCGGGACATTCCATGTCCTTGTTGGAGTGACAGGAAGTGTTGCAGCCATGAAATTACCGCTTTTGGTCTCCCAACTTCTTGAGCTCTCTGGGGTGAGCTGCTTCATATTAATTTATGTTTGCGTATAATGACTGTTTCTTTTGTCTCGTATATTGTTAGCAAGTATAACACAAGCACCCAGATCTGTTTATTGTTTATCTAACTGGCATATAACACGCATAAACTCACCTGTTCCGCAAGATGGAGATGTTAGGCAGCACCACACCAAACACGGTAAATTCTTATTATAGCTCTTCTTGCCACAGGAAAATAAAAATCTTTCAAATTTTATCACAGTCTCCTTTTTTTAAAGGTAATCAAAGTTGAATCTATAAAAGCCTATCAAAATTACGAATTTAGACTAACAAAAACAGGAACTGCGATTTACTCAGCAAAATTTAATACGCAATATCTGCTTATTAATTAAAGCCCCACAGAGGTCGCCAATGAAAATAGAGAAAAAGACATCTGACTACGTAAAAGTCAGAAGGGGGGATAAGAGGTCAATGTGGGTGTTAGTGTGACAAAGATTTTGCAATCCATCAACTAAAGTGTGTTAGGATTTTTCTATTAAACCGGGTGATGAATCTATGTGTTTGCATAGCAATGCAAATAATTTTAAATTGCGTGTGTAATAGTTAATACCTTACATTGTAGAGAGATATGTTTGGCCTGACTGTCAAACTAAGAATAATTACTCAATGTGAGTTGAACCTGTGAGAGTATGCATGGATGCACACTCAATGGAGCATAGGAACATAATGATCAAATCAGTCAACTTAATTTCCAACAAAATGCAATCACTGGTAGCAGTAATGTCTTGTAAACACAAGTGATTATTAGGCATTATTTCATAATTTCTTCAGCTTAAGTTATTTTTTTTTATTAAAAATTCAGTTGTAAATTTTTCTCTGCAACCACTAGTGTGACATATTTAGCTGAGTAACTATACTTTTGATTAGGAAAATTCAGGATGAGAAACTGTGAACTCTTTTCAGACTTCAGCCAGGGAGTCTAGAAGCTCAAGCCCTGCTAATTACAAAAACAATGAATGATAATGATAAATGTAATACCTACAGCTGTTGTGACATCATAAAATCATAAAAAACATATTACAGTAGTCAAAAATTCATACCATTGTAGACACCACAACACAACACTATCTATCTATCTATCTATCTATCCAGCTTATCTAGCTGGCAATTTTGTTAGGTACACCAGTTCAACAGGTTGTTAATGTAAATATCTATTCAGCCAATCACATGATATCAACACAATGCATTTAAACATGAAGACATGGTCAAGACAACCTGCTGAAGTTCAAACAGAGCATCAAAATTGGGAAGAAATGTGATAAATGACTTTGAATGTGGCATGTGAGTGTTGTATTTCAGAAAATGCTGACTTTCCCACTCAATCATCTCTAGGGTTTATAGAGAGCAGCCCAAAAAAGAGAAAATATTCAGTGAAAGGCAGTTCTCTGGGTGAAAATGATTAAGAAATTTACATAAAGATCTTGACGAATGGACCCATTCTGCTGTGTATCAATGGTGTTGTGTTATGTCATAATTTTAGGGGTCCCTGAAGTTCTTTTTGGCTGAAATTAAGTGGATTCAATCCTGTATAAAACTCAATTAAAGCCAAAGTTTTCAAAAGAAAATTACTGGTATGAACAGGATCCAATGCAGGCTGTTTATTAGACATATACGTTACACAAAACACAGACAGTAACAGAAATAAGATGATACACACATAGAGAAAAAGGAAAGGAAAGGAAAGAGAGAAATAAAAAGACAGGGACAGATGCAGAGACAGGAAGCGAAGAGAGAGAAACAAAGAGCAGGTGCCTCATTATACAACCTGAAGATGCTGACTCTGCCCATTTACCTTTGACCCCTCTCAATTTGCATAAAGTGTCGGCCCCTGAAACCTGATCACAGACCAGTCACCTCCAGGCTTGTTACCAACTTCTTTCTCGCGTGTGCTAAAGAAACACACGTCACCGGGGTGCGCCATGGTTTATGACAATTCTGGCAGGCGTTGTAAATGATAGATCCTCTTCCAATTAAAACTTCTGCTACAAAAATAATTTTTGGACAATCCCCACTTAGCTGGAATTTATCCCCACAAAAATTCATACTACACAAACAGGTTGGTCTGCAAAACCAAATTCCAGGGGGCACACAGTCATAAAATAACATGAAATACAACAAAAGGTCATGTGAAAGTGAATATATCATACCTGTTTTATCCTCAATCCAGTGTATGTGACCACTGTAATTGTCAATAAATGATACTAAGAACGATAACTGTAAATACCAATACCAAAGTAATAAAAAATTCCCAACAGTTGGTGGCGGTGTTATGTTTTGGGGGATATTTTCTTGGCATGGATTGGGCCCCTTAGTACCACCAATGCCACAGCTACTCTATCTGTCTATCTGTCTGTCTGTCATCTTCAATTCTGCAGCACTAGCAAAATGACACTGTCTTTGTTTATGCTTTAGGTGGACGTTAGAGTGGTCACAACAGAGCATGCCAAGCACTTCTACAATCCCGCTGAGGTCTCAGTCAAAATCTACAGTGACAAGGATGAGTGGGAGGTAATAATTAACTTGACTCAGATGTTCTAATATAGCCATTATTACCTTGACATCATATAGTAGAGGTTCTCAACCAGGTACCACAGATTTCTCAAAGACTATGGAAGATTTCTATAATTGATGTCGGAATAATTTGTATTTTGAATGATGTGATAAATGCAATCAATGTATTTATTTTATATAAATAATGTGAAATAAAATATTTGAAGGAATGCCATTGTGTCATAGTGAGTGAATTGAAGTGGCATGATTTGTCCATTATCCACATGACAACGTTACTTGTGAGACTTTTGAGACATATAAAAATATGGCCATGAGCCAGAAAAACACTGATTTGAATTATCATGCATTCCCGATAGAAGTGAAGAAGTGATTGTGTAATTTGATGTGTGTCAAACGGCATGTCTCTCATTTAGCTGTGGACAAAGAGATCTGACCCTGTGCTACACATTGAGCTGAGGCGCTGGGCAGACTTGCTTGTCATTGCCCCAATGGATGCCAACACTCTTGGAAAGATTGCTAATGGCATTTGCGATAATCTACTGGTAAGAAGATGAAATGCTAAATTTATTATGAAATTTCTCTTTACTAATTCCCTGGTTTATGAGTATTTGTCCTTGCAGACATGTGTGGTAAGAGCCTGGGATACCAGCCGACCTCTCCTCTTCTGCCCTGCTATGAACACAGCTATGTGGCTGCATCCTATTACAGCCCAGCAGGTATCCAGGCTGAAAGAGTTTGGATATGTGGAAATCCCCTGCATTGCCAAGAAGCTAGTGTGTGGAGATGAAGGTGGGTTTTAATACAAAGAATAACTAAATATATCTAACTTCTACTAATAGTTACTTTCACCATATACTCTCAGCATGCAGGAAAATGGAAAAGGGCTCAAATACCAAATAATTTTGGTATTGATGGATATACCAATTGGTTTTTGCATTAATCATATAGTTGAAAAGCTACCCCAAAAGTAGATTTAGAATTATGTCACACCAGACAAACAACATATTCTCACAATTGTGAGCCTTATTCCAGCGAGTGTCTTGCAATTTACTTACGCTGAAGTGATGATTATGCATTATTATTATTATTATTATTATTATTATACACCAGAAGATACTCCTCAGGTGAGGTGTATGGTAATTTTCTACAAACTTCAAAATGATTGGACTGCTTTTTGCAGTCAGAAA
This sequence comes from Bujurquina vittata, assembly GCA_015106715.1. Classification (NCBI taxonomy): domain Eukaryota; kingdom Metazoa; phylum Chordata; class Actinopteri; order Cichliformes; family Cichlidae; genus Bujurquina; species Bujurquina vittata. Next base: position 12,749 of record VUQK01034191.1, read on the forward strand.
AAGTTCCCCCCTGCTGGCCATCACAAAGTATGCTGCTTTAAAGGGGACATATGCAAAATCTACTCTTTTAGCCCTTAAATACATTTTGTGTGTGTGTGTGTGGGTGTGTGTGTGTGTGTGTGTGTGTGTGTGTGAACTTTGAGTGTCTAGGAGTGCAGAAAATGTTAATATATTCTCTCCTGGTGCTTCATAGATATCTTTATATTCTTTTTGTTTTTCTGCCGGCCGCAGCAAAACAAGTTGCTCTAAGACGCGCCTCAGAGCGGGTAAACGAGGCGTCTGTGGAGCTACAATAACGAAGAATTCAGACCAAAGCATTGTAATTCTACTTTATATAAACCACAAGTGAATGATTTACATATGAAAAGGAAGGATTTAAAAGCATGATATGTCCCCTTTGAGATTATTTGTTACATCCTCCTTTATATGTAGTCTATGGCAGGAGCGAACAGTACTTGAAATAAGCAGATAAGTAATGTGACAGTAGTGAGTAAATCATATGACCAGTGGTCCAAAGGTAAATAAAGACAGTGACAGGTAATAGTGATAAGACCAGGTGAAATGTCAGAAGCTATATTACAAGTTCACTTTTGTAGAAAACAAAGTTCAATGACTAGTTTTTCTGCCTTAACGTGAGTTTAAAATTCTGCTTCACCAGTTTTCTCACATTTCAACATCCTGTGGTTGTAGAAAGTACACCGTGTGCCAGCACGCTATGACTATAAGCTTTTACAGGTAAACAGAACTCAGTCCAAATCACGTGGCACATGCTTCCTTTATTCTTATCAAGTGACTTATCCCAAGGATGATGTTAGATTAAAGTGGCTCTTGAATTGCTCTTAATTACCAGGCTCTGTAGCCAGCTGTGTAAGAGGTCAAATCAACCTGCTTAGCGCTCACTGTTAAACTGTGCCACATAAACCTTTACATAGTAAGTTACCTGCCAGAGGCATGTGTCAGTTCCTTTTCAAAGACCGTGTACCTAAGGGGTTAACTGTGGTTCTTGTCTGATTGACGGGGAACATCTGAAACTGCCTCCTTCCACAACAGGAGAAAGGTTTTTGTAACTATTTTAAAGCTATTAACATCCTGACTTTAAAGCATTTGATCAGGTGTGTGGAGTCAAAGTTGCATTTTTTTTGTCTCAAGTTCTCTTTTTCCATTCTATCACACTTTTGCAGCTAAGCCGTGTATCAGGTGACTAATCAAACTATGTGAACATCTTGCCAGCCATTAAATGCACTAGGGGGACATGGCATGACTAACAACGTAGATAGTTTCAAGTATAATCAGAGCTCACACACACCTGATGAAAATGTGTAGGCTTTGAATGGTTTGACACCGTTTTCTGTGACTGTGGGAGAAGCTACTTTTTGCTTTATTTCTTCTGCAGTAGTGTCTCCAGCATGTCATTGTGATCAACTACGCTCTCTAAAGCAGTAGAGTGTTATAGCATGAATAGAAACTCAGTGATATATATATATATATATATATATATATATATATATATATATATATATATATATATATATATATATATATATATACACACACACACACACACATATATATAGATGGTACATGTTCTAATTTTGTGTCTGGCATTATATAGCTAATGTTCTCTAAGGGTTACAGTGCAATTTTGCAAATGCAAAAAAGTGTTACATGGTCTGTTTTCTGAAATATAAAGGGATACCATCCTCCTTACAACTTCCATCCATTGCATTTTTTATTTTCCCTGGTGTTACAGATTGTTGGTTTTTGATAACTGGAGTTTATAAAGCTTTATCTTACCCTCTTAACATGCTGGCATAGCAATGCTGATACCTGACATTAATATTTTAATATTAATTGCCAATATAACATGCAATTTTCTAGTTGATTTGTGAATTTAATTAAAACATGCTAAAATCTTAAATGTAACTCAATATATACAGCTGTATTCCATGGCGAGTATTGGTAAAAAAAAAAAAAAGCAATAGCCGCTAAATTTTTCCTGCTTCTATTTGCCCTAGGCTGTCTTTT
>VUQK01034194.1:0-10469 GCA_015106715.1 Bujurquina vittata
CAGCTTTCAGGCCCCTCTTCTGTGGAACCAGCTCCCAGTTTGGGTTCAGGACGCAGACACCCTCTCTATTTTTAAGATTAGGCTTAAAACCTTCCTTTTTGATCGAGCTTATAGTTAGGGCTGGATCAGGTGACCCTGAACCATCCCTTAGTTATGCTGCTATAGGCCTAGGCTGCTGGGGGGTCCCATGATGCGCTCACACACATTTAATCATTAGTTATTATTGATCTCTGGCTCTCTTCCACGGTGTATCTTTTGTCCTCTCTCTCTCCCCTCAGCCCTAGCCGGGCTCAGCAGATGACCCCCCCACCCTGAGCCTGGTTCTGCTGGAGGATTCTTCCCGTTAAAAGGGAGTTCTTCCTTCTCGCTGTCACCAAGTGCTGCTCATAGGGGGTCGTATTGACGGTTGGGTGTTCTCTGTACTACTGTAGGGTCTTTACCGTACAGTACAAAGCACCTTGCGGCGACTGTTGTTGCGATTAGGTGCTTTATAAACAAAACTGAATTCAACTGAACTGGATGCCATCCTGATCACCAAGCTTTTTAAAGATATTTCCTCCAAAATCTCCAACTAGTAACAGATCTTTAACCTCCTCTGGACCAAGTTAGGCCTACGGAATCAGTTACCATGGTGATGTAGCCCTCCTTTATAAACACTAAGAACAAAGTTAAACCTGAAGTTACTTCAATGAGCACAAATCCTGCCTCTGCACAGGTTCGGCTGATTGGTGCATCGCCCTCGGCGTGTTTCAGGCAGTCGTTGCCGTGTTAACTCGCCGCTGCTGTCTGAGCCACGGCTCGTGAAACACAAACAGGAAATGGAGTGATGAAGGCTGGTGCGTCTGTGCTGTGTGCTCACTGCGGCTCCAGCTGTTCGACTAAAGTGTTTCTTCCACGCCTGGTCTCCATGGAGGTCTGATATGAGCTCATCGGGGGTGTTTTTCTAACCTGTGATTCACCTCGTGTGATCCATCAGACCGCAGCACATTGTCTCCTGCTGCTCGTCTGCCTCAATAAAAGCTTTCCCGCTGTTTTAATTGTGTTTCTCACCTCTGAGATGCCGAGGCCTCGGTTCAGTTTATACTCTGTCACCAGGTGAAGGAAGAGTCTGAGATTGGTGTTTTCGTGAACGTGACCTCATGTTTAAATGCATCTTTTAGTCCCTTCATCGGGTTCTGCAGATATTTGTGTTCATCCCTGTAATCACATCATACATACATCAGCTTTTTTTTCCTGTGTGAGAGCAGCTCAGTGTAGCTCTTTGCAGACATCACGGTCAGCTGTTCCATGGTTTCAAACTCTTGTTTCTTTCTTTAGTCTTAGAGGTTTAGAAAGGAGCAGCTGGAGCAAATTTAACACCAAACTCTTACTGAGCTGCTTAAAAACGTGACATGAAAGCAATTTCAGTCATTCACTGAGTCGATGAGGAAGCTGAATATCTTCTGGACCTTCTCTTTAACCAGTCGTAGTCTAGTGAAGTTCACTTGTCTCTTCCGATCGCCTCAAATATTCTATCCCATCTCCTTAACTCACCCTGTCCCATTTCCTCAGCTTTTCTTATCTCCTCTCCTGAACTTTTCTCTGATTTAAATAAAGAGCTCATATCCGGATGTTATTTTCCTTTTAGTGCATGCCAGCGAGCTGCGTGAGGTCACTCTACCTCTTTTTCGTGCTGTGCAACAAGCTCCGCTCTGTTTGTCGTCCAGGCCGCCGGCGAGCAGCCGGCTCCTCGCTGCTGTTTTATTCATCAGGTTTTCCTCTGCAGCAGCGCCGCTTTGTGTCGCTTGTCATCGCTCCGAACAGACGAAGGCTCGGCCGCACGCGCATGAATAACACAGCAGCTCCATGAATTATAGAGGTGGCAGCTCAGAGTGTGATGAGCCTGACACACACACACACACACACAGTGTAATACACCTGCTGAAGCTGATAACACACCAGCCATCATGCTGACACGGAGCTGTGGAGATGCTGATGCCTTGATTGATTGGTCTAAATGTTGTTTTTTAATAATGACCATGAGAACTTTTATGTTTTCAGGGGTTTTTTTCCCTTCACACTGCAGCACAATCTCAAAATCTCCATGAAGATGCACATTTTGGTTTTTAATGGAACACTTTGTCAGCGTATAATAAGGTTGGAGCTGTTTTTCTCGATGCTCTGACACTAAATTCCAATTTTAATTGTGTTCTAATGGTTCGCTCGGCAGGGGTTGGAAAATATTAATTACCAAAGAGCAGTAGCAGCACTCAGAAACTTATGATTTCACGTATTTTTATGACACCTTTAAACGTGGATAGATGCACCAAAAGTTTCAGAGCCATTAGTCGCATGAATTTCCGCTTTGCCACCGTTACCTGACCACAAAACAGCATTTTTAGCAGTTTCAGAGATTTAAATCCTAATTCTTTTGTTTTTGATTGTGGGGGAAGCCAAACAGCTTTAAAAACCTCTCATTTTTAACACAATGACAAAGCACTGGTTAACTGCAGAACATTACTGTGGTGGCATTTCCATATTCTGGAGGTCCTTCGTTTTGCCGCGTGCAGAAACATGAACTCGGTCAAATTAAGGGAGTCGTTAAAGTTACGAGCACCATTAAAGCCACATTTGAAGAAAAGCTGCGCTGAGCAGTCCATCCAGAACCGTTTGCACACCGCTGACAGTAGAATTATTTAGGAAATGATGTCTGTGTGGTTCAGAGAGGCCTCAGAGAGGTTCCAGACTTCTTAAGTCACAGAACTTTATCTCAGAGTTTGTGGATATCTCGAAACCAATCAAGTTTGGATCTGATGGTTGGTCGCCATTGGACAGTCCAGCCTCCCGTTGCCTAGGTAACCCTCTAATGTATTTACCATCTCATGTGAGCGATGTCCTCCACTGTCACTGGTACGCTTAGGTAACGCTGTTAGGTAACGCTGTTAGGTAACGCTGTTAGGTAACGCCGGTCACTTTTTATCTGAGTGTGAAAAACAGGACGTGATTTAAACAGACAGCATCTTTTCGTCGTGATTTCCCAGGGCTTGCTGGGATGTTGAGTGAAACCATTCATCAGTTCACTTAGCGCTGAAGAAACTCTCCTTCATTATTTACTTCACTCCTCGAATGAACCCAGCTTTTTTTTTTTTGTTTAATTAAACGTGTTTGTGATGAAGTTAAATTTGGAGAGGCCTGCCTCGTGAGTTCTCCTGAGCAGCTCTAAATAGAAACCCAGTGACACCTCCCCGTCAGGGTGGAGCTGATGCTGAGTGCTGGGTGGTGAGGAGCGAGGAGCCTCCTTCAGGATCCGTCTCTGTGAGCACGAGTCTTCCGGTGCAGAGCGTCTGTGGCGATGCCGCAGAGGCTCATGCTGGTTCTCCAGCCCTCACGTGCTCGGCTTTTCCTCCAGAATGAGAGGCCCAGTGCCAGCACGGCGGCCTGAGCCCACGGCGCTCCGCAGAGCCGCTGAGGCGGAGGAAAGTGTTTGGGTGAATCGGTTTTGGCGGAGGAAATCCTCCTGGGTGATCTCAGAGGACGTTCAGTGACAGCAGGGCTTTAACCGCCTCTCCCCATCTTTTATTGATGAGCGGGAAATGAATATTTGAAGGCGTTTCAGCGTCTTTGGAAAGTGTCGCTCTCAGAGCCGAGCCTCGGTGTCAGCATGAGTCAGAGGTAACCGAACACCAGAGGCTTTATTTATTCAGGAAATCTCACTGACATGGAGCTCAGGACCCGAGAGCAGACGACACAAAGGTCCTGACTGTGAAACCAGCTCAAGTCACAAAAACAGATTCAAATGGTCAGAAGCAGCAAAGCCTGAACGTCCCTGATTTTAAACTGTGTGCAGCTTCTTCCAGCACTGAGGCCTTACAGGGAACCAGTGCGTCCAAACAAGCAGGTCACCTCGGCTTGTTGCTGTCTGTGGGCCCTTCGGCCTCAGTGGGAAGAATCAGTGAAATTCGGCTGTTCATGATCTTCACATATTCAAATATTCATGAAAATGTTTCAATAATTCAGTGGTTTGTGTGACGGCAGTGTGTTACTGCCGCGAGGAGGAAGTGCGACTCAAAACTGTTTCATTAAACAACAAGAACACGTTAACTACCAGACGGCGGACTGGTGACATCATCGATCAGCAGTCCCGTTTTTGACGTTTCCACTCAGACAGGAAGTGACGCGTTCCAACACACGTCAGTCACGAAAACAGGAAGTTGAGTTCAAAGAGCAAAAGAGCCGTTTCCTCCCCTGCTGCCTCGATCACTGCATTTGCTTGTGTTGCTGGGGAACTTTTGTGCCTTAACACAATAAGATCTGAAGGAACAAGTTCAAACAAAACGTCACAGAAAGCGAGCGGTTGCTGTTTTTGTTCCAGACTGGTTCATAAGAGAGTTGTCTGACCCTAACGCTGCCTTCCAGCACGGACGTGTAACCTCCCTGCAACTGGGAAAAATCCGGGCTTGCCCGGTGAATGCACTGAAATGCACTTTTCACACTTGGCAACTGCTTGGCAACAACTTGAATCTGCTTCAGATCTCTGAGCTTCTGGCTGGACTCTGAATGTAAGGCCTTAATTCCCGTGTCCTACCAACAGAATGCATGTAATCGCCATCTTGACCCCAAGCACTCACACACTGGTAGCAGACTGACTCCACCTTATTTACTGCCGTCCTGATGCACCAGAGCTGCTTTGGAGACACCGGGTTGCCGACACGTCCCGTCTGCAGGGCAACCATTTCAGAGGCAACGAGATCGCAGATTGACTGCTCACAGTTGCAGTCATTTTGGTTTCCACCGTTTTCCCCAGTGTGACTCTAAGCTTTAGAGTTTATCACCAGTGATGGTTTCACTTCATACATTTAACCTTTGGTGCATTTTTAACCATCCAGCTCCATCCATATTTCCTTCTTTATTTTATTTTACTCTATTTTTTCTATTTAACCGAGCTCTTTGGTTCATGTTCTTTTCACCTTGTTGCTTTTAATGTGTTTATTTTATTCAGCTACGTATTCATTCTGCTTATTTAAGCTATTTTGCAACACAGTATTTCCAACTCATAAATAAAATACATTTCAATATTAGTAAGTTCACCACTGAGCTTCTACTGATGGATTTTTTTTAACTGATAAATGTTTCTCAGCCTTCGCTGTTACAGTTCTTTTAAGCATGAAATTAGGGTTATGCACACACTAGGTCGTAAGATGGGATAAGGTATACTTCATTTGCCCCAAAATGTAAAAGTGGAATAATTATAAATGGGATTAATTTAGTAAATCTGTAATCCAGGCTAAATGTTTGGTGCTGCAGCTGAGAACACACAAACTGAGTCTGGAGTGAGACGAGTGTGTGCGTGACGGTCTCCTTTCTGATTTGTGACCCCTGAAGTCGCCTCAGAGGACCGATCTCGCCGGGTGAAAAGCTCCGAGGAGATTAGAATATTTCCCCCTGCTTTAATCTGACGGAGTAGTCTGAAATCCGGGCAGCAGAAACAAAAGCCTCCCAGAAGGTTGAATGTGGGCTGTGTGATGAGGCATAAAGCGGCTTCATCTCCTCGCGCTGTGATTTCAATGAGGGCCTCTTTTTTCCTGCTGGCTGAGGCCGAGCTCAGCAGATCTGCAGCCAGCCGAGCGCAGCTGAACACATTAAAGAGGAAGTGCGCGTTAGCTTGATTATGTTCCTCAGTGCAGCGTAGGACGAGTATCTTAACGGGATCTGGCAGGCGTCTTCAGGATTTATGTTCGGGTGAAGGATTAAGACTTTAAAGATCCGTGGTCTTTGCCAGGTGTGTTTCTCCCAGTGAGATGACGGTAAGCTTCTTGGGAGGATTTCCTGCAGCTGTGACACCTCGCTCAGCTTTGCAGACAGCTGAACTTAAACAGACGTGGAGTTTGAAGGGCCCGAGCTGAGGCTGGGGAGGGGCGTTTGGATATTTGTGTGGATTCTGGTTCAGGTTCACTTGTTGGAATCAAAAAGCTTCTAGATAATCAGAACCTCTGCTGCTGAGCAGAGGGTTTTGGGATCTTTATCCTGGTTTTTCATATTCACCAACCTGCAAGCTGCCTTTGGAGGCGGGGCTTAAGTAAAACAGAGCTGTCAGTCCAAACTCATCACTTGTGTAGAAGCAGACTTCTGCCTCAAACCTCCCAGTGTAGTTACGCTAACAAATTTCATGCTACAGTACTGTGCAAAAGTCTTGAGTCAGCCAATTCTTTCTATTTTGCAGGAAAATGTTAAATAGGTGCAGCTGTTTGTTGCAATGTGCAAACAGATGTTTATACAGTATCTAAGGCAAAACTGAGTCTGTACACTAATAAGCTTGTAAGACGCCAGTATTTGGTGTGACCTCCTTTATTGTTCAGCACAGCCTGAACACTCTGAGGCAGCTTTCTGGGGTTGCTTTAAATTTTTATTTCTAGAGCACCTTTTCAAGATGAAAAGTGTTTCACAATAAAATATCATATATTTTTAAAAAAAAGGCTTTTGGCTGTTTTTCAAAAGCCACTCCGGAGTCCACAGCTGTCAGGCTCAGAGGGCGAGAGCTCCGCAGTGATGGGGGTGCTGCACAGGCAGTGCGCTCTGATCACATGACCTCAGGGACCTGATGGACGTTCCCTGATCCATGAGTGGAACACAATGGGTCTCAACTTGGCAAGATTTCTGAAGTGGTAAAAACGAGTGAACCGGAGATTTGACATCAGCATCCAGACCAAACAAGTAAAATGTCCAACCTCCGCTGAACTGAGACCACCTCGGAGGAGGCTTCAGTGAACAGCAGATGGATCAGCTGAAGGTTCAGATCATCTCTCAGGTCCTGTGTCAGGTCTTTGCTGGACTTGTTCCTGTTCCTTACAGACATTCATCTGGAGCAGATGGCCTCACACGACGTCTTCTGTCCTCCACGTGTCCAGCTTTGTCAGACTTAAAGGACAGTCGGACCACCACGCTGAGAGATGCCAAGTTTGCAACCAGCAGCTCTTTGGGAGCCAGCTTGTTGGAGCAAAAATCCGATTTTATGCTGTCAGACTGAGTTAACATTGACATTTTTCATTGATTCAACTAAAGAAATGGGAACAAGGCTGCTGGCAACAAAGAACCTAAAGACAGTTTAAAGCTGGTTCTTTGCTCAGCTCTCTGTTGTGTGTTGAGCAACTTGCGGTTCTGCATCTTGCCCAAGGATACTTTGGCATGTGGCTCCAGAGCAGCCGGGAATCGAACCACCGACCTGCCGATCAGTGGGTGTCCTGCTCTATCCCCTCAGCTACAGCTCAGAAGAAGTCACTCAAAAACCCACAAGACTCCACTACCAAAACCAGCCCTTCTATCTTAGAGAGAGAGAGAGTGTGTGTGAGTGTGTGCGGGTGTGTGTGTGAGTGTGCGTGTGTGTGTGCGTGAGTGTGCGTGTGTGTGTGTGTGAGTGTGCGTGTGTATGTGTGTGTGTGTCTGTCTGTCTTTCAGACCTGTAAAGTCTGAGCCAGGAAACAATTGCAGGAAAATTCAAACTTTTTCAAAGCAGAATCTTTATTGAACCTTCTGATAAATTAAAAAAAAAATACAACTTCAAAGTAAATTTGCATATGAGTTTTATTTTGTGTCATTTTTGCTGCATGAGATACTTTTGTGTCGTTTGTTGCTCAAAAACATAGTGTGTGATTTATTCGGGTTTTGCAGCGGTCACAGAAACTTACAAAAACTCGCCTCTCAGATATGATGCGTTTGAACCAACCAGTGGAGGCAGCTGCAGAGGAGCCACTGCCGTGCTTTGTGAGGGAGTCGGGTGCACTGGCTTCCTGTCCTTGTTGTGCGACAGTGGATAAAGCAGAGAAGTTCAGTGTGGACATTACGGTCTAAAAAGTAATGTGCAGCCCATTGGTTACTGCCGGGTCTCGTGGTGTCGTGCTGCGCTGTGCTGTTTAACCTCTGTGAGGAGGCCTAATAAACGGTGAGATGGCAGCTCCTCCGCTGAGAAGCATCTATGAACATAGTCACAGCATTGGCTGGCGCTTCTGTATGCATTTATGCATTATCTCACATCTTTTCAGCATCAGTTGAGAGAAAAAAGATGCTGAAGTAACCCTGGATCAGAGCAGGCCTGTGATCTCCTGGCCGTGTGCTCCTTTAACTAAACAAATTAACCTCCCGGCGCTGTAATTTCACGCTCCAGGAGAGGCCAGGCCTGAAATGGACTCTGAGAGCGACGTGAAGTCAGTTATTTAGTTTCTCTGAGAACAGGAGCTGAAAGCTGGACGGTGATCTACGGCCCTGGTCACAGAGGATGGGGAGGCGGCACTGACGCTGCAGTCCATTTTCATCTCGCCTGTATTAACGATCCTCAAAAAAAGCTTCTGATCCGGATTCAGCATCAGCTGAGAACAGAAAGCTGCTCCTGCCTGTGAGCTGGACAGTCCACTCAGTCTGAGGGAGCTGCGCTCACTAAATGAAATTAAGGTCGTGTAAGTGACCTGGAGGCTGTGAATGTTCTGCCTGAGACGGTCTGTTCAGTGTTATTAGCTTTTATTAGTTTGTGTACCCACTGCTGATGGAGCTGCGTCCTCTCCCAGAAGAGATTTAGTTTAATTCTCTTTTAAAGACGTGAGAGGAAGACTGCGTGGAGCCTAACGGTGTGATGCCTCTCTCCCCTTTCAGTCCTGTTGTGACGCTTTTTGGCTTGCAGAGTATTTTCGCTCGATCTTTCTCAAGGTCATTTAAAAAGATTTAAGTCCGGCAGATGTCTGCAGGGTTTGTCCTTTTAATCTTTGCACTGAAAGCTTTGGACTCTGAGTGGTTGGACTCTGCAGATCCGTTTTAAAGTGTCTGCAGGTTATTTTGGTCCGTGCTTTTAGTTGGATCTCCCCGGAGATCTTGCTGCATGAGTCTGGTGCTGCCTGGATCTCTCGTTGACTGCTGCATCCCTGCAGGAGAGCCCGCCGCCATGTTTGGACTGCAGTGAGGAATGAATGATAATGGAATTTTTGAGAGACTATTCAGCACATTGTGAGCCTGTTAGGAGGGGATGGTTCCCGTGTCTGGCTCCTGTGGTTGTAAACATGAACCCCGGAGGGAGGACAGTCATGAAGCTGCTGGTGGAGATGGTGATAAATGGCGGCAGCAGGCCTGGGCGGAGCCACTGCTCTCCCTGTGCTCTCATTAGCTCTTTCTACGCTCTCAGGTCCCCACGTTCATGTCACTGTATAGCTCACGGGATTGGCTGAGCAAGTGCTGAGCTCGCAGAGTCGCAGCAGGCGAGGTAATTAATTAGGCTTCTGTGGGAGCAGGAGGCAGTGTCGTCACCGCGCTCAGGTCAGGAGTCTGTAAACACACCTGTACCTGCCACGGTTAGCACTTCTGAGAAAGTTGTGGCAGAAGCAGTTTGTGGAGCCGCTGAGGCGGAAATGAGGACGGGATGACACGCTCCTCAAACACAGTAACACACAGAGCGTGCTCACTCTGAATGACGACAAAACACAGTCTGTGCAGTAGGTGCAGGGTTTGTGCTGCAGCTCTTTAATGGAAGAAAAAAATCAGGCTGCAAAAGTGTGAACGAGCAGTTTGAATCATGCAGGAGTGACTCTCCTCTATGCATTTATGTTTAAACTGCAGATGAACGCAGAGCAGCACTGATGCACTGATCCCTGAGACTGAAGGAGGCTAAAATTAGACAGCTTCTCAGGCAGCCTCTGAAGCATCTTCCTCTGTGGTTTCTGCAGCTTTATTCTGGATGAACTTCATAAGTGACGCGAGTCACACTGACTGAGATGAGTCCATTAAAAAGGAGGGTGCACTCCCTCAGTGGGACGCTCAGCGGAGCGCTAAACCTAAAATCTAATAGGTGTCTGTGACTGTGGCCATGAATCCAAAACAGCTCCCGGAGTCTCCTGTGACAGAACAGTGAAGATCCAACACAGACACAGAGGACAGGACAGCTGGCAGCTAGGGTGGGAGCCAAAGAACCTGAAATATGGTTCTGAGATCAGCGACCGCACCGTTTGTTTGATTGACAGTCCTCTGCGGGACGACAGGAACCGACTTCTTACAGGCCAAAGGATTCACGTTGGACTTCAGATCCAGGGCGAAGTGTCCCACATGAACACGACAGGCAGCCCGTCTGCAGTGATGCTCATGATAGTCAGCCATACTCATGAAACTGACTACACTATTTATGTTTTAGAGTTGCTAAGCAACACCTTTAGAGACTAGCTTTGAAGGTTCAGCATTCAGAGACTCCTACATCCAAGAAGCTGTAAACATATCACCATCATTTTAAGAAGTCGGCACCTGGTCCCTGCCGTGTTTCCTGATTTTCAATGTTTCCTAAAAACAAGGTGGACCAAAGTGCTTTTAAATAAGTTAGTAAGTTAACTTATTCCAGAGTCTAGGGGCTGCAAAGGCCTGAGCCCCTCTTTGCTTAAATCGAGACCTCGGCTACACTAAGACCCTCTGGCTAGATGATCTCAGTGCTCTTTTAGGGTTACATAGGTTGAGCAGCTTGGCTAGGT